>JACEGR010001869.1:0-148238 GCA_014170235.1 Listronotus bonariensis
ATTCTGTATATTATCTCCTATGCGTGTTAAGACTACGTGTATAAAGATTATATATATATATATATATATAAAAGGGTTTGCCAATAAGATTGTCAAAACTTTAAAATGTTACTGTAGAAACATTGCTTACTATCACTACACTGTCATAGTTGGGTTAAATAGTGACCGGCAAGTCATTATGAAGAGATGTTAGATTCAACAACTAATAGAAATTATTAAAATTTATCCTCAAAATGCATGTTCGGTTATTATCGGCGGGTTATTTTAAGAAATGGTACCGTGAACTGGCCACCAAGGTCGTGCGATGTCTCAGCCTTGAACTATTTTCTGTGGGGCTACCTTAATCTCAGGTCTACAAGTATAGGCCAGAAACGATTCGTGACCTGAAGCAAAACATTATACCCACCATTGCAAATTAACCCGGTGCTATGACTGAAAAAGTAATCAGAAATTTGGGAACAAGAATCGCTTTGAACAAAGTAGTAAAGAAAATTTAAACAATATTTTGAAAACCTATTGCTATACATTTCTTTTCTCAATAAAATAATAAGTTACAAATCCTTTGGGTCATTTTAATGTTTTGACGCTCTTAAACGTCAACCCTTTAAATCAGTCTAGGCCTATACCACAGGGGTGCCAGAATATGTGGGAAATCTCTTAGTTTTATCTAAATTACATAAACACAAAAAAGCCGCTAAAAATCGGTTTTGTCTTAAATAACTTTTTTAGTACTTGGTATGATAAAATTATTTTTTAATATGGTTAAAAATATTAGTAAGGACTCTAAAATATAATCTTTGACAATAAGAGCTAGAGGAAGCCCATGTCGAATCGACAAACAAAATTATTAAAAACAGCTCAATATAAGGGTCTTTTTTTATTTTTTGATTATAAAAAGTAATAAGTAATTAGATGATGGTAGATTTAAGAGGGGCTGAAATAACCCTGCCCTGCACCCGCACGGCTTGTTGTGCATCCTTGTTTTACGTCTGGGTAATGTCAGCCAGGCGGGACCTACAGCTTAACGTAGGTTCCGAACCACGGATGTCCTATTCACGACACTCCAAGACCGGGCCCCCAACCAGGAAAGGTCGTTTTCATCCCTATTATTCAACTGGTTGGGGTCTGCGGTTGCGTAGGTCACGGTAAAGTGTGTTCCGGGCCTTGGTCTTTGCGTGTATACGTTTTACACTTTTTGACCGTCTTTTGTTAGACTAACCACTAAATGTCTGACCAAAACTTTTTTTTGGTCTGGCCTGGTTTCGAACCAAGTCTTCGTCGGTTGTGCGCCTAACGACCCAGCGCTTTAACGCACAGGCCATCACACCGACAATAAGTAATTAGTAGTATTGCGAAAAGATTAATCTGTATCTGGCGACCTAATGTAAGCAAATGCTTACAAAGACACCACTTTAAGAAGCTTTTACCAGTATTTATCATGTTAAAACATTATACTTAATACCACAAAAGTTATTTTAGTAAAAGTCAAAGTTTAGTGGCGCCCATTAAAGGCACATATCTCAGGAATATTAAAAAAATGGAATATGATATGTTCTATATTATTCGGAAACAGCCCACCTATTCAGCAACACCATGTATAAGTAATAAGCATAAAATAACGTTATTTAAAATGTGCTACAAGTTACGCTTTGTCATAAAAATACATATTGTGCATGTTTTACGTATCCTTCGAACAGGCAACCTATCCCACGAGGATAACTACCAAGAACACGGATGCATTTTTAAAATGTCCTGTAAGAGAGATTTTACTGACGTAAATCGCCTGGGCATAAATATGTATATGAGATTATAGGAAAATTACATCGTTATATAGGGCTGTGTGTAATGACTGGAATATAAAGCATTTTTATGTTTAAAGCATAAAAATAAAAGATATAATGTAGATGTTTGACATCAAGAGTACCTAAATTATATAGGGTGTCCTCTAATTAATGGTCCACAGAAAAACCACAGATTCCTTAGACAAAAATATTAGGATTTGGCATTTAAGCATATGGCAACGTGCGTCCGTTACAAGAATTTTTTTAAACATTTAAATAAATTTCTTCTGTTTTGTAAAGCCAATAAAAAATTGCATTTTTAGGCTTAAACCAGACCTGACGGTTTTTGCCGAGTTGGTGGTCGAGTCGGTGACGAAGCGGTGCAAAACACAAGAGTTGGCGAGCCGACTCGTGTTTTTTCACCGCTTCGTCGCCGACTTGACAAAAACCGTTTTTTAGTGGCTTTACAGAAAAAATTTAAACATGTGTTTTGAAAAATATGCTAACAGCAATTAAAATCATCAGATTAAAAAAACATAAAGTAAGTGTTACCTTAAAAGTACTTTTTTAAGTATATAAAAAACAACAATTTTTATATAACCTCCGTCCTTAATTAGTTTATTTTAAAAAAAAACAAAAATCTTTGGTACAATAACCGAAATCATGAAAGATTATTATATTTTTAAACCTAAAAATTGTATTTACTTCTCATAAATTTCCTGTAATGTTTTTGATTAATATTAGGTAAAATTATATTTGCCGGTTTTAAAATGCGACTTTTGGGAATAGTTCTTGAATCTCCAAAGGTCTATTTTTTTTAATGCACCTTTTCTTTAGCAAGTAACCGCAACTAATACCAAATTTTTTAAACAAGTTAATAATACTTTGCTTTAAAAATAATTAATTTATTATTTAAAAAATAAATAAAAAAAGAAATAACAATTTAAAATATTTTTTGTATGGAAGATGTAATAAATATACAGTGTTTGTCTAAATTCAGGACCCTCCTCCTAACTTTTAAATTGTTTGGAATTTTTTTATGAAAATTTGAGGAATTAAGTAAAACAACATAAACCAAATTTTAAACAAGAATGTCAAACTGATAGCTTGGCGCCAATTTGAAAAAAAAATAAAAAGAAGGGTCCTGTGACACATAATTTCAAAGCTTGTGGCGAGTACTTTATAACCACAGAATAAAAATTTAATACCTTTACCAACTACAAAATGGCGCTACCTTGAAAAATACCTGAATACCTCATTTAGATGCCCATATTTCCGAATCCTATAAAGGTAGATACACATAATGTGTTTTTTTTAAAGCTCTTTTAAAGATTTATTTACTGGTAATATTATTGATAATATACAGCGTAAGACAAAAAATATAGATTTTTTTAAATGACGCACCATATATATTATATCACCATTAAAAAGTCTAAACACATTTAAAAGATATCTAAATTAGGAATATCCAACTTTATTGGTATTGGAGATATGGCCATCCAAATCAGGTATTTAGGTAAGTATTCAGGTATTTTTATGTACCGTCATTTGTGATAGGTAAATGTATTTACTTAATATTCTTGGGTTACAAAGTACTTGCTAGGAGCTTTAAAATGAAGTGCAAAACAGCCCCTATTCCAATTTATTTATTTTTTTAAATGGCGCCCAACTCTCAGTTTGACATATTACCAAATTTGTAAAATTTTGTAATTATTATTTTTGGACCATGCGACCAGTTTTCCCAAAAGGACATTTAAAAATTCCAAACTTTTGGTCTATTGTCTTCTTGTAACACTACTTGGACACACTGTATAAGTAAATTTCCATTATATACCTAAAAAGGACAATTAAATTACAAATGTAAAAGCGTTTATTGTCATTTCGTTAATTTTAAAACAGATGAATCAAATAATGGAATTCTTTTAATTTAATTTAAGCTCGTCGAATATTAGATTACTAGTTAAAGAGGTGTTTTACCGATTGGGCAACAATTTCACGGTTGCACGTGTACTAGAAATAAAAGAAATTTATATTTAAAACTTTGCTGCTTACAATTAAAAACAAGCATGTTAGAACATTTTACTTGGTTGGATTATTTCATATTTTTAAATTATAAAAACAAAGGATGCATTTGTTAGTTAGCTAATTGACAATATATTATATCCGACTTTGAAGAAAAAGGAGAAGGGTCTATGTTCAATTGAATCGAAAGGCTGTAAGAATAATAGTGGACCAACAAGATGATTTCAGAATTAATAGTCACTTGGAAATAATGGGCCTGGCAGAAAATACCTATGCAGGTTATTCCAAGAAGAAGAAGCCGCAGAGCACATATTACAGTGCTATTGTGAGATCTTTATCGTTTGTGGTTTGCAAGGCTAGGTAAGAAACCCAAAGCGGGCTAGGCTTAACAAGAAGCCAGTTTTAAGCTTGTAAACTCTGATTAAAAAGACCGATTTGGATAGCGTGCACTAATATATGGATAAACGATACCAAACAAACCTCATCAGGTTGCAGGAGAATGTATAGTCCACCTCCAAACTAATCTAATCTAATGTGCTTCTTTTTGTCTAGCCCGCTTTGGGTTCCTTACCTAGCCTTGCAAACCACAAACGATAAAGATCTCACAATAACACTGTAATATGTGCTCTGCGGCTTCTTCTTCTTGGAATAACCTGTATTTTTCTGCCAGGCCCATTATTTCCAAGTGACTATTAATTCTGCAATCATCTTGTTGGTCCACTATTATTCTTACAGCCTTCCGATTCAATTGAACATAGACCCTTCTTCTTTTTCTTCAAAGTCGGATATAATATATTTCACCAAAAACATAAATGTTAAAAGGTGAACCAAGTTCAACACTTAAATTATCCTTGGCTTTGGGTTTTGCCGCAAAAGAATGAAGATCTAAATGATTGCCAAGTTCTGTACAAATTCTAAAAATGTATGAGGTCTTAAAGTAGGATAAATTTGACTTGGCCAGTTTTCATTACATCAGTCATGTTAAAAAGTTATTTAACTTAAATATTTCTTTAATTTTGATAAAAGCTGGTCAAGTCAAATCTAACCTAACTTTAAGATCTCATACATATTTGAATTTTGTACAAAACTTGACACTTATTTAGATATTTATTCTTTTCGCAGCAAAACTCACAACCACAATTTTAATATTGAACTTGGCTTACGTGTTTTACATTTATATTTCTGGTAAAATATCATTACTTTTTGTAAAGAAAACTAGATAGGTATATAGATTTAATATTTGTTCTTGCGTTTACACTGCAAAGTTTTTTAATTACTATTGTCTACATTTTCTTAAACGTTAAAAACGACAGTTCGCATTGCCCATTAATTATCTGCTACCTTTTTAAGAGGCTTTCTGCTTATGCTTAAATTAGCAAAGTCCGAGCTTGTTAACGGTTGTTTATAAGCTTGTATAACAAGTTTTTGTAAAGGAAAGGAAAATGCCCGATATTATTTTTAAGGTAAAACACATTAAGCGTATCCTTTCTTTCCTTAACACCAAGAAATCGTCTGGATGGCATACCAGCAATCGTTTTAAAAAATGTGCTCAAGAACTTGCACCAATCTTAACTCAGCTCTTTCGGATTTCTTACGACACAGGTATCTTTCCGGAGAGCTGGAAAGCTGCACGTGTTCAACCTATTTCCCAGAAAGGATCTAAATCTCTTCCATCTAACCATAGACCGATTTCAAATCTCTCAGTTCTTTGTGAAGTAATGGAAAAATTAGTTAATTCACAAATTCTTAAGTTCTTAGAAAAACACAAAATTTTGCATGACAGGCAGTATGGATTTCGCCACAAAAGATCTACAGCAGATCTTCTTTCCTTCGTATCACACTGCTGGAATAAGTCTCTTGAGTTTCTAGGTGAGTCCCAGATCGTTACTTTTGATATATCCAAAGCTTTTGACCAGGTCTGGCATGTCGCACTTCTTAATAACTTCCCTCCTATGGTCTTTCAACTAAACTCTGTACTTGACTCTCTAGTTATCTATCTGATCGACGTATATCAGTTATTGTGGACGGTCAATCTTCAAGCTTTCACCAAGTTAATGCTTTATTCGGTCTTTTATCCCTAGAGTTTCTAGATTGTATAACCTGCTGCCCGCGGAAATATCTACTTGTAACGGTTAAAAAGCTACAAATAAAAAACTTTTTTATATGAGAATTTCCCCTAACCCTCTCTATTTTTTAATTTTTTTATTCTCAGATCTTTTTCCATGATAGCACACAATTACCGAGCTTATTTCTAAATTTCATTTTTCTAGGTCATCCGAAAGTGGGTTAGGTTTTTGATCTATATGTCAGTCAGTAGAAAATTAATGACTTTTGGACCTTTATATCTTTATAACCGTTTAGGCTAGGTATATGAGCTTCTAGTTGTCTCTATAAAAATAAATAAAGATACGGCGTTTTATGTGTTTACTTTAAATATGTTTTGAGTATTAAAGGAGTCAAAAGTGGCTCCAAGTGGTTCGTGTAATACTACACCCGGTCCTGTAGCTAGTTCTTTTGTTTGAGCTTATTTAGCACGCTGCCGCGTATCTAGATATGTTCACTGATTATTTCTTTAACAGTGAATCATTTTTTTTATTTAAAAAGGTATAGTTTTAAGGTGGCCCTGCTGAAATATAGTCAGAATCTAATGGTGGAATCCTTAAGAAATTAAAAAAAAAAACATCAATGACGTTCAGGAACTTTATATTCTTTTTAAAATTATTCAAATATTTGCAACTTGTAGAAAGATTAAACTAAAGTAATACTAAAATAAAAATACAAAAAAAAAATTAAACTAACTTTTAATAAAAAAAAATATACCACAATGCAAAGTAGTAAAAGATTTTTTACGCACTTATAAGGAAAATAACTTTTTTAGAACAATTTATTAAATATTTGAAATATTAACTAACAAGGTGATATAAATAACATTTTTAATGTCGGATGTAAGATTTTTTTACTTACAGCCCTGATAAAGTATGCCATTTATATTTTTCATAATTTTAAAGATTTTAAAATCGATAGCAAAGAACCAATTGCAACTAATAATATACTTCAATATGGAGATCTATATCTTACTGTCGATGTCGGTAAAAAGTTATTATACCCTTTATCGGTTTCAGCTCATTTTACTCTTTAGAAGCACGCAAAAGTGAAGTAAAAAAATTGAGTAACTTATTATCTAGATTGAAGAAGCCAAAGAATGGAACTGCAAACACTTTAGCAGCTAACAACTAAACGTTTAATAACAGTTTTTGCCCGCATTAAAATTACTGCAGCATCTAAATATACAGGGTAGTCAAACATGTTTAAAGGATAAAGGTAGTAGTACATTACACATCAAGGTAAAAAGTGTCTAATTACTGTCAAGAACGAAAGATGGTTTAATGAGGCGCGTAACGCAAATGTGAACCATTTCTCAAAACAAGAATGCATCTTTTCACCGATGTTTGTGTACTATTTTATTTACAAACACGTTTTTCATTTTTTTAATTTTTTTTAATTAAAAATGTTGTGACAGTAGCGCCATTTTGTAGTAGATAATGGTATTAACTTTATATTTTATGGTTATAATGTACTCTTTAGGAGCCCTAGGATGATTTTTTTTATCTTTATGACATCTCACGAAGGCTTATGCCTAAATACCAGTGTACCGTGAGTGCCGGGTTACTGGATGTTTAACCCAATATTGTCGTGTTCCGTCAACGTTATCCAAGCACTAAAACATGCAGTTGCATTTCACAGCACCTTTTAGACAACGCGGATTTGCCACAAGACTTTTTTCCATTTAATTTATTTTCCCAGATGGCGCCCAGCAGCCATTTTAAAATTTTCATTTAATAATTTTACCTAAAATTTGGTGTTTATGAATCAATTTCATATTTTAAAGTTTCTGTTTAAGAACTAAAAGGGGGTCCTTGAAGAAATGCAAGGTATTATATAAGGTATTAATTAGTTTAAGTAACAAAAGAAAAAAGTATAATTTTTGAAGTGATTATGGGGCAAAAATTATAAATTAGATTTTTTTGTTTTCTTTAATTGTCGTATACTTCTTTTAATATTTAAGATATTAAATATTGCATTTTATCATATTTGCCACCATACATGCAGTCATGCAACAACTAAGGGGCGTCCATTAATTACGGGAGGTCTTTCTTTACATTATTGGACTACCCCAACCCTCCTGGTGAGATTTAGTAAAATTTTCTTTAACCCCCCGATACTTACTCTTACGTGAGGGATTGCAAAAAGACATCATTTTCTAAACTGAAATTAATTTGGTAGCTAAAATAATTTTGAAGAGCAAAAAAATAATCCTCTACCCCAAAAGTAACACCGCATCACATTTCTCTGGGGGACCTGCCCCAAAATAAGTTAACTCTATTCTGTTTCTAGCTGCAGAAAAATTTCGTTATATTTGCTGACATTTAGTGAGATTAACCTAAACTCCCCCTAAATGTCTCACGTAATTTATAGACGACCCCTAATAAAACGTATTTTTTAAACAAAACAATCTAATAATTTTTTGGGCCACCCTGTACATTCAAGAAAGAGTAAGGTAATCTTGCTCTAGTTCTGCATTGTATAAAATGTTTTTTAAATGCAATATCCAAGTAATGCTCTATTGCGACCACTTTATAAAAAAAAACAACTGTTTAAAAAAACAAACTTGTCTTTATAGAATGGGTTAAATTCTTAGATACGACCGTTTTTAATCTTTATCCGAACACCTGGTACATTATCGTTCTAAAGACATTCTTGTGTAGTGATCCATTAAAAATAAAACCACATACCGTACGTAGAGCCCAAGAATAAAGATTGCATTACCAACAGTGTCGGACTGGGCAACCAGGCAAATGCCCGGTGGGCCAACTCCTTTGGGCCACTCACTGAGACCAAGTGAGGAATAAATTCAAAGTAATAAAAAGTATGGTATAAAAAACAAGTGGTAAATTACTATCTGCTGTATATGAAAAACACAAACAAAAACAAAATATTAAAAGCATTTGAAAAGCCCGAAATCATTGACGTTTTCTAAATCATTTTTTGCAATGGAATGTTGGTTTGTTATTGCAGTTATATTTTAATACAACGATTTTAATATTAATATAGGTATAAATAAAGAATTTTTTGATTTTTAAACTTTTTGAAATTTCGTAATGTAATAAATTCGATTTGTAATTATGTAGATTTTATTTTGCTGGTCACAGAGGTTTGCAACAAATTTTTGTTATTGAAATATTTCGGTATAGTTTACATTTATTAATTTATTTTTATCTATTTTGTATAAAAATGTGTTGACATTTTCTTACACCCAAATAAACTGTGAGAAATCCCTATCAATCCTAGACAAAGTCCCGTTACACATGCGACGTACCAACGCTCTAAGCCCTACACCCTACGCCCTATGTCTGCTACATTCGAAGTAATGTAACCTTTCACATGCAGTCGCAACGCAGAGGCATTACATTACTTTCAATTCAAAATGTTTTGATACTTGTAGGACGTAAGGTGGTTATACGTATCCCACAAGATTTGATAAAATATAAATCTATTTAGGTATGTAGAATAACCATTTAATAAAAAAAAATGACGATTTATAATTAGGGTTCTACTTAAAGTTAATAAATTAAAAAGTTTTTGTTATTCTCGTTACTGCATACATACTGTCAGCACAAAGTCTTTATACACCATTTCAAGCACCATTTACTTACATTTAAGTATTTTTGTTATAATAGCCCTGTTCGTAAAGAAATCATAAATTAGTCAGCGCCAATCGGCTATTATTATTTAGTCAGGTGACCGGTTATCACCTGGTCACAAGACGTATTTGTAAAATCTGATTAGCGCTGACTAGTTTATGATTTCTTTACAAATACACCTATAATTAGCTAAATATCCAAATTTATAAAAAAATTAGAAAGGTAATATTTTAAGCTTTATAATGTTTTTTTTTATATATATACGGTTACATAGGTACTTATTTTACAAAAAAAATTACATACAAAGTAAAAGTTGCTCAAAATGGTTTACAAGACTTTTTGTATTGACGTATATTTCATTAACAAAATTTAATTTTAATTCTAACTACCAAATATTTTACTACCCAGGGACCATTTTGAACTTTTACCCGGTGGGCCAAATGGTCCTCAGTACGACACTTATTAACAATATATTTTTTAGGGCTATAACGTAGAGCAATGAATAATCGTTTGCTATAAAACAATGAAGATAATAGTGTTCACTGCTAGAGGTGTTGCATTTAAATTATTAATCATTATAGAAAAGTGGCCGACGCAGACTTAAATCCGAATAACATTATCGTTATGTTATTTATTGGTCTGAGTACATACATGCGAACACCTGGGTTTTAAATGTATAACGAGATAATGTGATTTATTAAATAGAACACAACCTATTTCCCTTGTAAAATTTTTAAATCGCAATATTGTATCTTGCAAAACACAATTAAAGACTTTGGTGTAAAAACAGAACAAGTTCAGATTTTAAAATTGTTGAAAATTTAAAAAAAACTGTACAGGATGGTTTTTTTGGTTGGTATTGCAGGGTATAGGCTAAACGGTAAGAGATACAAAAAAACTAATATAGGTGTCCCGTTCTCTTTTTTGATGTTTAGTTTATTGGCGCAATCAGATCCACGCTAACTTGATTGATTTGGAAGATACAGGGTGATTCTCAAAAATTGTCGATTTTTATTATGTCTTATTACTGGGACATTTATGGAGATAAATGGATTCAATTATTAATATTCATTTATTTTATGTGTATTAAAAACCCAGTTAACAAAAATACTAAAACTTTAATAAAATTAAACTACTACGGAAAGCAAATAAACAATTTAATAAACTAAACAAATACCTAATATATCACAAAAGGTGCTCAAATTGTCTTCCACTCTGCTCGATGCATTTTTGGGCTCGGTTTGTAACGGATCTAGTGGCGTTATATATGTGAATATTTGGTACTCGTCTTATGCAATCAATAAAATTTTCTGTAAGTTCTTCCGGAGTATTATTTTGATTTTTATATAGTTCATTTTTAATAAAACCCAAAAACAAATCGAGTGGAGTTAGGACGGGGGAACGCGGAGGCCATCTGTTTGGTCCATAAGTGTCAAGCCAATTTTCACCAAAATTAACAGTAAGTAAGTGACTTACTATATGGCTATTATGTGCCGGAGCACCGTCTTGTTGAAAATATATATTATTTCTTACAGGTAGTGGCATGGTATCCAACTCGGCAATTATGCCTTCTTCCAAAATTTGTATATATCCCCCAGCATTTAAATTGTTATAGAAAATCCTGTAGTTTAACACTCTGTTTTGATACAGTGCCACCCATACATGAAACCCAAACCGTCCTTGTTGTATCCCCGCTACCATCTCATGTTGATTTCTGTTTGACCAGTATCGATTATTTTGTCGATTAAAAATCCCTTCGCTGGATACGAAAGCCTCATCAGTCCATATTATATTTTGAAAAAATTGGGATTCATATTAATCTGATGCATATACCAATGACAAAATTCTAAGCGCCGTTCTTCATCTCCGGGATGTAAGTTATAAACTTTTCTTATTTTATATGGTTTATATTTATGCTTTTTTAATATTTTTAACACTTTAGATTTACTTATACCAATATCTTTCTCAATATTACGGCTAGATACCGTCGGTTCAGCAGTAACACAAGCTATCGTGTTTACCTCATCCCTTTCCCTATTTTCCTTATTGTAAATATTAGTCCTTGGTTTTTCAAATGATCCATATTCGCTTAAATTAAAAAAAATGGGGTTTCGGCGTTTTACCTAATTTGGGCAAAACAAAATAGTATGTTATATGTTGTTGTAGTCGCAAGAAAAAAATGCAATTTTTTGAGATACTTAGATACAGGGATAAGTTTCTTTCTATCTTCATAAATGTCTGAGTAATAAGACATAATAAAAATTGACGAATTTTCAGAATCACCCTGTATCTTCCAAACCAATCTAGTTAGCGTGGATTTGATTACGCCATTGAACTAAACATCAAAAAGAGAACGGGACACGTACATTAGTTTTTTTGTATCTATTACCGTTTAGCCTATACCCTGCAATACCAACCAAAAAAACCACCCTGTACAGCTTATAAAGTATGATTATTATAAACACTTTTTTCTTTTATTTAAAGTTCTTATAGACCCTACTATTTGGATTATTATACCGGGTGCACACGAGTTTACTAGCAGAAATAGGCAAAACTGTGTCTTAATACGCAAACTCGGCACATTTATATTTGCCAAATACGCGAAATTGGCAACCAACAAACTTAATGCAGACTACAGTAAAAAGCGCCGGAAATGGTAAATAAAACTCTCACATTGGGGTGGTCATGGTTTGTCTTGATTAGTAATGTTTTTTTTTAATTCGCTTTATTAAGAAATAAAAAAAAAAAGATTTAACTAACCAAAACTAACCACGACCCCCCTCAACAATGTGACAGTTTTTCATTGTTTCTAACCAATCAAATTACCGGTTTCGGTGCTTTTTACTGTAGTCTACTAAAAGTAAGTTTCGGAAATTTAAGGTTTTGTTATGTTGTGACGAAATTGTGGCAATTTGTAAATATATAGGAGTTTATATATTTTTTTATTTAATTTTGCAAAACAATTTTTTTTTATTATTTCTTATTTTTAATTAAAATATGTAAAAAATACATGTTATATCAATTGGTAATAAAATAAAACAACCGTTGTGCCTATTTCGTGAAAAAGCAATTTTAACTGAAATTTTTGCCTATTACAAGAAATCGGCAACTTTACTGCTTATTTCACGAGTTAAGCAAACTTTTGTCGAATACATGAAATGGACAATTACACAAATTTAGCGTAACATATATAAGAAGAAAAGAATGAGAAATAAGTGTTTAGTTTAAATTAAGAGCTTTAGATTGTGGCTTTTATTTAAATTAATAAAGTTCTTTACTGCAGAAAGTCAATTTTTGTTACACTTTCAGTAAAACAGGAAATTTTATTTTTACGACAATAAAAATATAAGGGTTATTAAATTTGTGTAAAAAATCGTATTAGCTCTTTTCTATCATCATTTGCTTTTTAAGAAATTCATAAAATTGTCGGTTAATATGACATTTTCAAAAGCCATTTTTTCAAGAACTAATTAGTTTAGATATAGCATGTGGAACACGTATTTTTTGAAATTGCATGTGAAATTGATTTTTGGAAAAATATATAAAGTGTTCAATATAAAATAACAAAGTTGAGAGCATTTTTGGATAAACCGGATATGCCACATAAAATCTAAAATATCAGAAATCTGTATTATATCTAACTATTTATCCGACCAAAAGATTACTTATTTTATCGTATATAATTAACTTTTTATAATGTAGGTTAAAAATATTGACAAATTATCATAATAAATATATGTTTGTTTATTTACTTATTTTGAATTTGCCAGACTCTTTTAAACGAAGAGGTAAATTCGTCAATTTGACTACGCGTTTCACATCTGTAGTTACGAAAAATAATGATATTTTAAAGCTAATAAATCAAAATTATCTAAATTTGCGATTTTTTTATAATATAAACTAAAACTCCCTGTTGCATTGTAATATTTTAACTATATTAGTCACTCTGTGATCGCATCATTAAAAACCACCCTATATAAATTAATGTGTTTTACAAATATGTATAAATAATTTGGCGCAAAAAAATATGCCATTTTGGCAAATGATTTAAAATCTAAATAGATGTCGTTAAGTGTGTCATTCATTTAGGAAAATGTACATCTGATATCTCATTACAAATTATGAACATGACGTGCCATTTTTTTTTAACTTAATTTATTTTAAACTTAGCACAAAACGATTTGGCTCATACTAACAGATGTTTGTAAGTGTAACTAACTGGTTCTACTTAGAATTACAATGAACGTACTACTTATAATACATAATTGTTCTTTAAAAGGATTTCATTATTTGTCGAATTGCTTATGTAATGAATGGTTGTATTCACTACCAGTGGTGTCGCTATCCTGACAAGATATTAGACAAGACAGTTTCTAATAAATCGTGTCACAAAGAAATTACAAAAACATGAAAGTTTATATCAATAAAGAAGTATCTGGTAAAAAATTGTATTATTTTGATGAATGAATTCTAAAGTTTGTTTAACATCTGTAGTTCTAATTTCTATTGCTGAATTTTACCCTCTCTTTGAGGTCAAGCCTGGTCTACGTACAGGTCAAAAACCGAAGTAGGGTTCGGAGCAGGTGACTACAGTGAGATAAGAAACACTCGTTTGACTTTCCCACACAGTCAAACCACACATTTCTATTTCAGGCAGAATTTTTATCAATTCTGCAATGTACTAGGATTAACAGTCAAACTCCCCGCACAAATTGTACAATTAACATTCTTACGGACAGTCAAGCAGACCTTAGTGCATTATTTAGTCGCAAGGTATACCATGGGTTGGTGCTAGGTTGCCTCAAGAAAGTCAAGGGGTGTAGAACAACATGCAAGGTGGGGGTAAGCGTAAGCCACAACATATGTCGGGCCACAACCAGTTCTGGAGTGCCAACAAGCACTTTCAGAAGTAGGGTCAAAAGAACAATTAGAGACTGCACTGGGACACACTTCCTAAACAATTGCATAGAAAAATATATATCAGAGGACCTTGCTCTACAAGACCTAAACACCTATCCAAAACGAGTAGGAATCAGCTAAGAACAATCACAGTTTTCCTCACTGAAGAGGATCCAGTAAAGGAACATCTAAACAAAATGTGGTTATACATAGAACGGAGAGGGAGAGATTTTTTGTTGTAATTAAAAGTTGTTTAATTTTTTTTTAAAGTAAAACATTATTCAAATACTTTAATTCTTTTTAAGTTTTCTCTTTTTTTTATTAACCGTGTGTATTGATAAAGTTATGGGACTTAAGGCCTCATCTTCCAAAAAATTATTCTAAAATGTTTGTAGTAGTAAGTAATTGCTGATATTTTTAACTTCAACAACCTTTTGTAACTTTTCTTATTCCAAAATATTAAAAAGAGTCACGACACCAACACCTATCTTTGGCGAATTTTGGATCAGTCCTGCGCCCGACACAGAAGAGCGCCGTCCTCTGCGAAAGCGCCCAGGACCACCCAAAGTGAGCGCCAGCCCACTGAAGGAAACGGTTTGGAGAAACCTGTGGATCGCCCGACGCAGAAGAGCGCGGGTCGTTACCGAGGTACCGGGGGACAGGGAAGAAAGTCCTTAACCCGTCCCAGTTAACAGACTCGACCGCGCTCCTCTGCGAAAGCACCCAGGATCGCTAAGGAACATTGGAGAATATTCTGTAAACTACAGCCGGGTTGAACTGAGCGTAATACGGCATGTTATCCGGACTGTGCCAGAATAAAATCAATTTCACACCCTGAGATAAGAGAGAAACACGTAGTGGTTTGCCGCGACCATTACATCGACTCGGCGACGCCTTTATAATATATATATATATATATATATATATATATATATATATATATATATATATATATATATATATATATATATATATATATATATATATATATGATATTACAAAACAATCGACCGGTCGGGTCGGCGCGATTGCTGTAGTAGCCAGCAGTCGCTCGCGCCAACTAGTGTGTTTTGCACCCGCTTCGTCACCGACTCTACCGCCGACTCGGCAAAAACCGCTCCGTCGGTTTTAAGCCTAATATTATAAAGGGGAGGCTGACTAGGCTCACAGATTTTTGCGTTTTGCACCACTTCGTCGCCGACTCGACAAAAACCGATCCGTCTCTTTTCGGCCTAATATGTATTATTATCTACAAATTGTTCAAATTTTACCAATTTGATACGGGTTAAAACGGTTATGATATTTGGGCCAGAATTTTTAAAAAAGTAATAGGTATATAAATGTAAATATTTTTCCTTATTTAAAAAAAAAAATAACGCGGTAAATTATTTAGTTTATTATTATTTTAAATGTTATTTATTACATCCTGTTTAAATAATTTAAATTTCTTGAATATGTGCTCCACGTCAATGACTTTAACGGTAAATATCATTTTGATAATAAAAAGCAATTAAGGCTGCTGTAATTGAAAACGAAGCATACTTTAATGTTTATCGTAGAGTAAATGCTTTAAACAGAACAAAAGCCTAAATTCAAGTGGTATTAAAGACTCATTTTGGTATGAGAATTTAAAATCCTTGTCGTCTCGAATTCGTATAATGTGGTCTCTGGTATTACGTATAGATTAAAACTTTGAAGACGTGATAGGACCGTTAAGCCTTATACTCGGTAGGGTATAGATAAGAAATAAATTATTTTAATTGGTTACGATAAGTAAGGATTGATTTTGGCCTAAGGGGTCTTGACAGGTCTCTAAAAGTTAATGAACTTTCTGTGTAAACAAAAATAAATCTATATGTATAGTGTAATATTTTGTAAAGGCATTATCCTCAATAGTCCCTGGGCCAGTAATGAAAGGGACTTTATGATAAGAAAACTTTTAAAACCTTTTTGGGACAAAACATTACCACAATAATTTTTTTCAAAATGCCAGAACTCGAGAAAAACGGGTTTTTACCCTTTATACAGGGTGGCCCACCATATACGACACGGTCTGTAGCTGGATAACCATGGGGTTTTAAAAAAAAGTAAATACTGAAACATATACAGGTCGGATAAGGCCACAGTATAAAATTAATTTAGTCTTTACAGGGTGTCTCGCTATTAATATTTTTCTTAAAAGGAAATAACAACGACCATTTATCGATTACTAGTGTTTTAGTCAGTTTAAAAGAAACTTCAATGATTTTAAATAAAAACCGTTCTTCTACAACAACAAGATGATGTAATACTGGTAGGATGTAAAAAAATGGTTTACTTTAGTCTGGAGTAAATCCTGGAAAATATTTCAGGAAATTTAAAAAAAAAATTGGCCAATTTAATTATGGATAATGGAAGAAACGAGTTATAGGTCACAGAATGTCGTCATAGCTGACCAGAGGCATTAGTACGATTGTTCAAAAACGCAAGTTTTATCATTACCACATTTAGCTGAAATAAGTGTTATTGGAAGTAGCATTATAAGCAACTAATTAATTTTTTTCTGTAAATTTTAAAAATAGTGGCAGATAATACAAAATCTTTTAATTTTGTGCTTTTTTCAGACAAACTTACATTTTGCAATAACGACTTAGTAAATAGGCATAGCTATATCACAACCAACTTAAATTAAATAGACATTTGGAATAAAAATATGGTAAAACGGAATTTACTAAAAAGTATAAAAGATAGGTATAGGCAACCTATACACCGTTTGAAAGAGTATTTGATTTGTAATCATGTAGGGTAAAAACAATAGGCTGTTCCATTTAAAATTAAAAAAATATTGCTATTTGACTTTCTAAAAAATTTAAATAATTTTTTGATCACCCTGTATAATCTATGATCTCGATATGACCTACGTATGATAAGGCAGACTTTTTCCAATCTTGTAGCAAATTTTAATGTTTAGGGAGTTTATATTGTTAAAATAAAATTAATTTAATTGCATCCCTGCAATTAAAAAAAAATCAAATATCACAAAAACGAATAAAATTAAATGCTTGGGACTATTAACAGACCTAAATTATTTTTTATGTAGAATCTAAAACCGTCATTAAATATAGGGTGTTCCATTTAAAAAATATAACTTTGATACGTTACACTTTTTGAGACACCCTGTTTAGAGTAAAATAATTTTATACTGTGGCCTTATCCGGCCTGCATATGTTCCAGTATTCGCTTTTTTAAAAACCCCATAGTTATCCAGCTACAGACCGTGTCGAATATGGTGGGCCTCCCTGTACTTACCCCTTTCACGTCCCGACCTCGACCGATCGCGTATATTTTTCCTTATATTATTTTTCAAAGGATTTTATCCCAATATAAATTTTTCTTTAGTCCTAAAATTATCGACCCTGCTTAAAAAACAAATAGAATTTAAGTTTTTCGCATTTATGAAAACATTTTTAATGCAATGTATATTTTCTACACCATCAGAAAGAAGCGATTTTAATGAACAAAAGACTACCCACTTTTTTAAAAATAGCGATATTTTCAAATCATAAATTTTCGATTAAAAATAAGCCCAATCTTTCAATTATAAATCAAAATAATTGTAAGAGAAAATAAATAAATATTTTAAATCAAAAGAAAAATCAGTGTAGTTTGGACATGAAGGTACGTTTTTATTTAATTTGATAAAAAAAATGTTAAAATAAACTTAAAAAGCAAAATCTTAATAATTGTTTAAATTTTTTAAATAAATTTTTGGATTATGTAAAGAAAGCTTAAATATTAAAGTTGTAGATCTGGCAATTGCCTTACAGCAAAGCCATAAACCCAGACAAGCAAGCAAGCAAAGTTGTAGATATTTTATTGCCTACAACTCTTTCCTTAAACTTTTTTCATAAGACTTGTAGTTTTGTCGAAAATCGAGAAAAACTCATATTTTACACTTAAAACCACCCACTCTTCTTCTTCTTCCTCCTTAAATGGTCCATAATTTATTTTTGCTTTAATTTTTGTTTTGCATTTTTTGACATATTAATGCCAACTTTAAATATCAAGTGACAGCTGGGCACACTTTTAAGTTATTTTTAAAATGTTTTGCTTAAAAAGTTCTTGATTTTTAAATAGTTCAGTACTTTTTAAATAAAAACAACTTTTTACAACTTACAGACACTTTTTGACCTATTAGATGTCATTAGGTATTGACTGTTGCTGTCATACTTTTTTTAATATGCATTTAGAATTGGTCAGCTTCGCCTAAAACTATAACCGCCTTGAACTTCTCTTGTAAAGGATAAGCGATTTTTAAAAGTTTAAGGTAGGAATACTTTCTGTCAATTTTAATGCAGACTTAAAAAAGTATGATAACAAAAGCCAGTAATATAACATTTAATAGGTAAAAGTGTGTATAAGCTGAAAATTTTCATCTATTTCCCAAACGGCACAAACACATTGCATGCATATTCATTGGATATTCAATTTGCACATTCCCATTAGCCAGGAATATGTCATATCTCATGTGGCATATGTTCGACGAATATTCGAGGTCACCACAAAACATATGCCAGCAATATATTTTTATCCTCCAGTATATCCTAAGAATATCTAATGAATGTGCTTGGAATGTTTAAAATTGGTAATTTGTGTTTATTAACAGGGTGGTTAAAAATTAGTACAAACATTACACAAAAATGAAAGAGAGCCAAAACGGACCTAGGTCCGTTATTCCGTTTTCAATTTTTATATGATGGAGGGAATATGTTACCAATATAAAAACAAAATTTTATCTGCACATCTCTGCAACATATAGGTACCTGCCGACTGGGTTTATTGGCTTTTATGTAAAAATGCATGAAGCAAAAAAGACCTTTAAAATAAGGGATCAACATTTCCATAAAAAAAAATATTACGAAAGTGAGCCCAGCTATTACTTTAAAATAAAGTTGTCATTGGGATATGTAAAAAAACAGAGCTTGCTCGTATTTTATGATTTCCAACTTCATTAAAACATACCGAACGGTTTAGATTTTAAATAATGGGGAGATAGACGTTTGGTTCTCTGAAGGGGCTAATCTGCATCTTGCCCCCCTTTAATTGCGCCCCTGGTACTTTTATTAAATAAAATAAACAATAAAGAAATTTGACAGTTTCATTTTGCTTTTACCACTGATCTCAATGGATTGTCAATATTATTACCTGCGCAAAACATAAGTTACATTTCATGGGCAAAAAAGCGGGTTTGTGCGCAAGCAAATCGAGGGTGAACGCGCCTGGCGCCAAACAGACTATCCGCATTATAGGAAAGTATTTGTCGAGGCCGTTCTGGTTTTCCGTTCGAAGTACGGTAACTAATGAGCGTCACGGTCAGACTACGGACGGAGGGCACGGGGTGCAGGTGTTTGTATTTTGCCACGGCTTTTAAGTGCGCATATTTGTCCACCCTTGATTTGTTTACTGCGCGAGGTCGTAAAAATCCGAATAATGCTTCTTGCCACTGCGGATCTAAATGTAGGTTATCTTTGGCTTTTAAGAACAGGGGACGCCGGTTTAAGACAGTTCGTTATCTCTTTTTTGTCTATATTGGTGCTTTCGAATTTTAATGCGCTTACCTTCCCTACCTACTCTTTAATGTGAAGCATATCATAAATACATTGGTAGGTTCTTGTAGTGGTAACTTTAATAAAAGTAACATTTACCTGCAAAAAAAACAAATGGGTAATCGATTTATTTCGAAAAATTATTTTTATTTATATATATATATATATATATATATATATATATATATACATATATATATATATATATATATATATATATTATATATATATATATATATATATATATATATATATATATATATATATATATATATATATATATATATATATATATATATATATATATATATATATATATATATGTATATATATATATATATTTTAATTTTCGGTTAATTCTAAAGCACTTTAGTTTATTTAGGCCACCAAAGAAAGAGAGCCAAAATAAGACCCTATCCTTGATCAAAAATGATTATAAGTAAAGAGTAAAATTAGTTTTAGGTAAAAGCTCTAGGACTACAGTTTTTTCCTTCTATTAAGAATGTTTTACTTCAGGAAAATAAAATGTATTGTATTGTTTTTTAATTACAAAATAAACTAAAACCAGTTAATAAAAATTAAAATAACTAGGTCTTATTGCCTATTAACATGTAAAATTAAAACTATGCTTTTATGTCAATGTAATTAACTAAAGAATAATTAATTAAGAAATTTAGGTATGAATTTATACCAATACTTTAAAATGTAGCATTACTTTTCTTAACTAGTTTATCGTTACTTTGTTAAAGTAGGCTTGGTTTTTTGTCTATCCACTTCCTTTTTAAGTTATAAAAAGCTGTTAGATAACTTTATCCATATGTCGCACCTAGGTTGGTTTGGTATTTTTAATTGTATATACATACCCACACCCAGTATTTGCATATTTAATATACCAGGTTAGGTTTTGTTTCCTATTATAAATCCAATTGTTGCTATAAGTGACCAAGTATGCTTTTATAATGCTGTTCTTGCTAAGTGTAAAGTATGTTGAACCTATGTAGGATGTTGTTACTTTTCCTATAATAATATGTACATATAAAATATTTTGTTGCAAGTTTGTGCAAAAAAAAGGTTTACAATATGTTTTAAAACATTCTTTACCCCAAAATTATTTTAGATTTTAAAAATTTTAATTTTGAGCACTATAAGATGATAAAGCTATAGATTAATTAGGTCTTGGTTGCGCACTATGGGACTAGCATTATGCACTTTAATGCTGCGTCCAGACTTGCAACAATTCGCCGCGCCAAATAGCGCGCCACATAGACCCACATAGCGCGGACGTAGATGTGGACGGAATTCCCGTCGTTCCAAGGGCTTGGCGAATGATTCCGCGGTTATTTAAAGCTTGTCGGCTTTTGGCCTCAAAAGAACGCGCAAATAGGTTGGTTTGTTTGGACGGATGTTTGGTAAATTGTTGCAAGTCGAGGCGCAGCATAAGATATTTAAAACCTTTTGAGTAATAGAACCAAAATTTTAAAAAATTGTTTATATTTTTTAAGCTTTATTTTAAAACGCATTAAAAAAATTTATTTTGTGGTGCTTTTAGATTTAACATTCAAGTGGAGCATCGCCAAACTCGCCTAATAAAATCGTATGTAAATTTTTATTACCTTTAAATCTTAGCTTACCTATTGATTTTACAACAACATTGTATTATCCTATTTTAAAGACATTGACAAGATAAGTGCACAGACTAAATTTCGTTATTTTCTAAGAGGTCAATCAGAAGTTATTTAGGAAAAACTTTTTGTAAAATCCTTGCATACTTGATACATACCGTAATAAATCAACCAGTCATGAATAAATAATAATGTATAACTATTAAAAAGTACAACGTCAATTAAAAATGTAACAAAACTGGTTGATTAATAGAGGTATGTATGTATCAGATAGGCTATGATTTTACAGAAAAAATAATTAAATACATTATTTAAAAATATGTATCGAAATTTTATGAGTAAGCTTATTATATTAACGTTTTTTAAATATACAATATTGTTGTTATTCAATTACTTTCCTGTATGTATCCCCAAAATTGGAGTTTTACCTCTTTTAAGGACAACCACTTAATAATACATAGCCCAAAGTAACAGAGTTGTGCAAATGTTTGGTATAACTAATACTAAAATTTAAAATAGCATAGTTTATTTTGGGCAAATTAGAATGGCTGTAGCTCAGACAGGTGCATTTTAGAACAAATGTTTATACAAAAAATGGTTTATTATCAAACATAACAATATACTCCTTAAATGTAGGTAGTTAATTGTAAAATAGCCTGAATAACTTTAGTAGTTACTTTAGAATAACCCAATATTTAATAATTAAACAGGGTTTCCCGTAATAGGCTACCTATTGTAATATTTATTATTTAAAATTTTAATAGTTCACAAAACAAAATTTTGAATATACTAAATTAAAGATTACTCGTTGAGATCTATGATAACCTATAAATATTTAGTTAATTTAATTTTAACATTTAAAAATCACGTTTTTCACATGGCCTTTACCAACTTCAACATATTTTTTAATATTAGATAAAAAGTGGTTATTAATACGGCGTGACAAACCTTCGTTTATTTCTTCAACTTTTTCACGATTTTTGACTTTGAGTTCCTCGATTGTACCAAGACGACTTGCAAACACTTTGGCATTTAAAAATTTCGAAAGAAAAAAATCGGGTGCTGGTAAGTCTAATATTAAAAAATATTTTGAAATTAGTATAGGTCATTAAGAAGACGTGATTTTTAAAAGATATAATTAAATTAGCCAAATATTTATAATTTATTATAAATCCTAATAAGTTAGCGGTAATTTAGTATATTTAAAAGTTTGTTTGGAAACTAAAAAATAATTCAATTATTAAAATGGGTAGCCTATTATGCAGAACCCTGTACATGTCCAGTATTATTTTTATTTAAGTTACTTTAATTTTAGTAAAACAATTTTTACATTTTATAGACAATCCATTTGGTAATTTTTGGCGATGAATATATAATATCATCAACACACCTTTAATATTAATATTAATAATAATAGAACATGTTTCTACCACACATTTCATTTATAATAGCATGAATAGATCAAACAATTTTCTGCAAGTTGAATAACCTAAGACAATGATTTGGTATCTTCATTTTAAATGGATTTTGATATCGGCATCGGTAAAGAACTATGGTTCTGTTAAAGAGTAAAAAGCAATTTTCTAGTTCAATAAACAAACATTAGTTATGTAAAATCGATTAAGGAGCAATTTTAGTTTTTATGTTCCAAAATTTTTTATTCTTCTTAAATACAAGGTTATACTAATTAAGTAAATATACATTTAACATGTTCGGTATGTCTTTTTTATTATTAGGTTCAAAATTTTTATTCTTTTTTAATACAAGGTTATACTAATTAAGTAAACATACATATAACATGTTCTGTATGTCTTTCTTTATTATTATTATTAAAATTTGTTATGGTTTTCTTGATTTTTGATTTTCTTGACTTTTTATTACAAAAAGTTTAAAAGGTTTTACCCATAACCCAGGATGATTAGTTTAATTTTTAATAAAAGTACTGCAATTTATTAATATTTACTTTGTCAAAAACCAGCTATTGTTGTTACTATAGGTACATCATTAAATGATACATTTTTAGTTATATGTTTGGACGCTCGCTTGCGTTTTGCCTATGACCAAATATTTATCTCTTTTACATCGCCATAGTAACAACAAAAATTGTGTTTGGCTTGGATCAAAATTTATAACAAGGGTGATAAAGGCAACTTAAATAAAAAAATATTTTTAATTTGGTTTTATTACCCAGAAGTAATTAGGTTTTCCATAACTAAATTAATTACATGCAATTTTTTAAGAATAATAAATTGTAAACTTAATATTTTAATATAAATAAATAACTGCACATGGCTGTTTTTATATTTTCCAACATGAGCAAGAGCTGTTTTCAATTTTTATGTTCAAAAAATACCAAAATACTAAACTTTGGGAAAAACTTTCTAATATCAAAGATAATATTTGAAAATAACTAAAATAGAATGAAACTTTCACACTTCATATTTTGCATAGACCTTTTAAAAGTCTGGCCACACATAATCGCAACGATCCCTCAGTCGTGCGTCTCGCTGGTAAAATGTAGGGGTTGCGGTGCAAAAAGTTTTGTATTTAATAAAATTAACGTAATATGAGTCTATTACACTACGCTGTAGGTGTAATTTACCTTATCGTAAAATACATTTTTATAAATAAGGTTAAACAGTTTTACTTATACTACACTCAAGGTTTAGATTTAAAAAAAAAAACAGAGATAAGCGAAAAAGTTTGTTTTACTTAAACAAGGAGATAAACATACATAAAGCAGTATAAGACTCAGCTTGACCAAAATGCATTTTAAAGCTTTTTATAATTTTGTGCGCATGAAAAGTGCTTTTATATTTTTCCTAATTAATTTGCCCCACTTTCCCCTATCATTGAGACTCCAGGCGCGATGCGCCCTTGGTGCGGTTATGTCTTTACTTAGCCAATCTATCAACATCTGCATCTGTCAACATTTTTGGATCAAATTGCTTTAAGGTCTGGCCACACATAACCGCAACGAGCCCACACCCGTGAGTCTCGCTGGCAAAATGTAGGGGAATGCGGCGCAAAAGTTTTGTATTTAACAGAATTGCAGTAATACGAGTCTAGTACACTACACTTTAAATTACACCTTCACAAATAAGGTAACACGGATAAAAAGGAACAGAGATAAGAAAAAAATCTGTGAAAGAATAGATTTAAACTTAATTTTTGAGGGCATAAAAAGTGCGTTTGAATTTTTTCGAATTATTCTGTCCCACTTTCCTCTATCATTGTAAATCTGGGCCTGTTGTGGCCTTGGTGCGGTTATTTGTGGCCAGATAGTTTTTTGTATTCACAATTAATCTATGCCGTTTAAATTAAAAGCAAACATCCTTTGATAAATTGGCTGACTTATCGACGAGCTTAAGTTCGTATGCGAACTCAATCGATATGGTTGGGTTCGCCGTTTAAATACAATAATTCTAGCAAACGAATTTACTCGTTCGCTTGTGTTCGCTCTAATTTAAATTCACCCTTAGAGATATCCTTTATGAGATCATAGAAATATATACTGCATATATTTGTGAAGCTTAAAGCACGTCTTTGTGGAATATAAAAGGTATTTGAACTTACGGTACATTGCTATAATTACAAATATATTTCCTATTATTAAAATCTCATTTAAGAGAGCTGCAAGGAATGTTATTACGTTTAGCTTTTTGTAAAATGAATCTGGCTACATTTCCGCTTGTGGAAGGTCAGTCGGTTTAGGTTGGTTAATTTGTTTTACATTAATTGTTTAAAGTATTTTTATAAAATAATTTAAAATACCGAAAATAACTTTAGAACAAATCAATATGCGGTTTTCGAAGAAATCCCTAATCGTTTTAAAAGTTCTTTTTATCATATAATTGCCATTTGGTTGTAACATTTAGTTAACACAAAATTAAAATGCTTAAATTTTCGATATAGGAAAGTTGTTATTTAAAATGGATTACCATGCATATTTTTGTAAATCTTAAAATTCAATCTTTTCTCTTTAGAAGAATGTCACGTAAGCTATGATATTTCTCAAAACAATAATAAATTTATTAATTTCTTATTAAAATTTAGTGACTTAATATATTTTTAAATAACCATAGCTTATGTTTAAAATTTTTAAGTAAACAGATTGCATTATAAGACTAAAACAAATAAATACATAGTGTTTCATTTAAAATATCAAAGTTGCCCCTGATCGGAAAATGGGCAATTTTGTTTTTGTCTTAAAGAAATGTCATAACCAAATAACAAATATATAATAAAAAACTTTTAAAAACTTTATCTTTTTTTTAAACCGCATCTGAATAACTTTATTTGTTTTAAAATTATTGTCGATCCAAATAGGTTAAAATACCGGGTGATGCATCGCCGGGCGGGACATAGAAAATCCCATGTAATTTTTATTGGGGTCAATTATTGGCTCCCCTAATTATTTAAGGGAAAAAATCTATTGAAGTTTATTAAAGAGCATGCAAATCTACATCCATGGTAAAACTTTTTTAGATGCTAATTATATTTTTAAAAATTGTTACATTATTATCGCCTCATATTAATGAACAACGATAAAAATACCAGTTAGCGTAACATAACGTTGTTATTTTAAAATTTATTGCTTTATTATTATTAGAAAATCGTAGAGTGAAAAGATTAACCATGAAATATATTACTGAAGAAAAGTATTGATAATTAAGTGGTACTATCAAGGAAATAGTTACCAAAAAGTATCAGACAGGTGTTCGCTGCTCAGTATCTGAATAGACCGATACCCGGAAAATCAACAGTCGATAGGACTATCAAAAAATTTGAGACCAAAGGTACAGTGATAAATAACTGCAGATGTAAAGCTAAAGAGTATCAAAGAGAAGAAAATGTAAGAGATGATAGAGACTTGGAAATTTTATTGCGCGTGGAAGAAAATGAAGGGAAGGTGAGTACAAGGAAACTTCGGGATATCATAGAAGAAGATCAATCAACAGTGCTCCGGATTTTGAAAATGCATAAATACAATTCATACAAATGTGAAAGACATCAAGAGCTAAGGAATGGGGATGAAATATGACGGCAGGAATTTTGTTTTGACATGATGGAAAGGGCAAACATGGACAGGGAACTTTTAAGAAATATTTGTTTTACTGAGGAGTGCACATTTACGTTAAACAATGAACCCAATCATCAAAATTACCGATACTGGAGCAAAGAAAACCATTACAGATTTGTCGAAACGAGGACGCAATATTCACAGAAAGTAAATGTTTGGGTGGGGATTTTCTGTCAACATATTATTGAACCATTTTTTCTTAATCGAAATTTGAATGCAGAATTTTATTTGGAACTACTCGAAGAACTAATTTTACACGCTTCAAATGATGTATCCAGGGAAAATCAGGAAATTTGCTACCGGAATATTTACACAATGCTTTTAATGGAAATGTTATTGGCCTACTATTACACCATAAATTGGCCAGCCAGGTCTCCTGATATTTCGCCAAATGAGTTCTTTCTCTGGGACCATTTAAAAAGCATGATATACAAGGATAAAAATTACTCTAATCTAGATGAGTTAAAAAATGCTATTTCTGCAGAATGCAATAAAATTTCAATTTACCACTTAGCCAATGTAAGAAGACAATTTTATGAACATCTGGGTTATTGTCTAGCAGTCAATGAAGGAATATTTGAAAATTTTCTTAAATCTTAAGTTTATTTTTAACATATTAATTATTGTTATAATATTAATAATTTATTGAAGCATATAAATATTATAAATGTCATAAGTTTTTGAAATTTGTTACTCTAGTTTAGTTTAACTTAACTTAATTTGTTTGTATAAATACAACTTTAATTTTTTCACTGTATGATTTTTTGATAATAATAAAGCACTAAATTTCAAAATGACAACGTAATATCACGCTAACTGGTATTTTTATTGTTGTTCATAAATATGAGGCGATAATCATGTAACAATTTTTAAAAATATATAAGCATCTAACTAGCAAACGGTTTAACCAAAAATCTAAAGTTTTTAGCATGTACGTAGATTTGCATGCTCTTTAATAAACTTCAATAGAATTTTTCTCTAAAATAATTAGGGAGCCAATAATTGACCCCATTAAAAATTACATGGGATTTCCTATATCCCGCCCGGCGATGCATCACCCGGTATAGTCAAAGACCTTATATTTACATATACAGGCTGTTTCCAAAATGTTGTTTAAAAAATTTAAGGACAAATTCTACTATTAAAAATATAAAAAGAAGTTTTTTTAATATAGGTCCGCAAATTCCTTGTTCTTGAAATATAGGGTCATAAACTTGTAAAAAAACAATTGGTCTTTTAAAACAGCCTGATTATCTATTTTCTCTCGTTGCCCCGTGAGCAGAGCTACGATCTTTGAAGCCAGAAGTCGCCGGTTCGATTCCCAATAGAAGAGAGATATTTAGGTAGCAGTTATTTAAAAATAACGTCAGTGGTGGCTTTACCGCGTTGTCCAAAAGTTGCTGTAAAATTCAAAATTGCATATTTCAGTGCTTGGACAACGTTGACGGAACAGGAGAAACGATGGGTTAAACATCTAATAACCTGACACCCACGGTATTCTGGTATTTAGGTATAGGCTATTAAGGCATGTCAAAAAGATTTAGAAAAAAAAGTAATTTATTACTAACTTAGTTACATTTAATAACTCCAGTAGAGACTCAAGCGGCAACTGAAAGAATATTTTTAACAAAAAACGGTACGCCACAGACTGTGTTAATGTGTGTTTGATATCAGAAAATGATTTTTATTTCTTTAATCAAAAATCGTTCGTCGTACAAGAAAATATTAGGAGACCAAATTAGCTTTAAAGTATCCAAGTCCAAATTATATTTTTTTATTTGGATAATATTGTATGCTGTTTAGGGCTACTTTTTAAAATGACCGAGTAAATTATTATTTAACAAAAAAGGAAATTAAAAAAAATACAGGGAACTACAAGTTAATTTCTTTATTACCTAATCAGAAAAAAATATTAAAAGTCCTTAAAAAGTCAGTAGTGTACTTTTTTATAATAATATTCGCTGTGGCGACCACTTAGACGCCACTGGACCCAATAATACTAATCTGGACAAAGCTTTAGAAGCGCTTTGGTAAATTAAATAAGTTTTCTAAATGTTTGCTCAAATTGGTTAGAAGAAACCGAATTATTTTGAAAACTTTAACGCCCTGTATCTCAGAATAAAAGCAAATTTGAACATATGTTTATAAAAACTTTTTTTTAATAAAAAGACATAAGAAAGCACCCCTTAAGTTTCGCACCCTAGTTAGGAAACACCCTGTATTTCTGTTTCTAATGTATTAACAATTTGTTTTTTCATGAAACACACCGTATATAAGTCAAGTATTTAATTTGTGTTTTTAAAAGCTTTTCAATCATAATTATTCGTATAAGTTAAATTGAACAGGCAACAACGTAACTGCTATATTTTTTTTTAATTTCACTTAAATCGTTGAAGTAGACAATGCTTTTTATTTAAAGTCGTTAACAATATCTCTCTGCTAACAATAAATTAGAAATATGCAATAAACATTTTAAAAAGTATTTTTCATTTTAACAATACCCTGTAGCTAGTAATAAGAGTTTATTACGTTTTAATACAATTACATTTTTCTTATACACTGCATTACGTGTTTCTAATTTAAACAAAATACTTACTATTTGGATTTTCTCTACAATAAAGAGGTTAATACTTCTAGAAAACAAATAAACCATAAAAATGTTTATATTTAATTTTAATTATTAATTTTATTTTTTAATTAAATTATGTTATTATTTACTTAATATTATATTTTATCAAAGAAAATAAACAGTTAAGTTCATTCTTTGCAATCAAATGTTAAGGTTAGCTACCTATGCGACTACTCGTATCTCCGTCTTGACGAGATATTATTATGATAATTTTTATGTTCTGTCTAAGCGGTTCGGGTCGACATGTGAGATCACGGCTAAATTTAGCTTAAAGGTCTGTTGACAATTATTAAACTACTTGGTATTCCTGAGAGGTTGGACACTAAAAATATCTTCGAAGAATACCTTAATAAAGAAACTTTTGTACCTGGTTGTGACCAAACAACTGGCGGTATGGTCGGTTTTTTAACTGGTTTAACTATATTCAACCCTATTGTTTACTATCTTTAGTCTTAATGTTAATTTTTAGTTTTTTTTTTTTATTTTAAATATCATCTTAATGGGCAAAATAATTAATAAAATGTAATAAATATTGTTATGTTATGGCAACTTATAAAACAACTAATGGACAATTTTATTAAGAATTTTGACTTGCCAGAATTATAAATTTATATTTTGCAGTTTTTACTTTTTGATTTCAAAACAGTTTTGTAAAAAAGATAGTCATGGTGACAAATTTAACTACAGTTGACGCCTTAAGTATTTTGTGTGGAGTTTAGGAAATTACCCCAAAGTGTGAAGTTAACCCTAACATATTTTTTTTATAAACAGTGTGATTATACTATTTATTTTTTCGTTTTCTGCCTATCTTCATGGAGTTCATGTCTTTGCGATGTTACCGTTATTACGATTACTTTAAGGAAAACAGCGTTTTTGTTTTCAACTTTACGCATCCGAGTTGTATATGGTGTCGATAATATCCACTTTTATGTTTCCCCTTTTTTTTGTAAAATTGTGTGCAAAAAGAAGGATAAATATAGTGAAATAGGGTTAGTTTTTGTTAGTATTGGGCGTATAGCAAGTTGCCCAAGGGGCATGTGTAATTTTACTGGTTTGAAGAGCTATAGGCGGTCATAAAAAACTGTCACATTTGGAATGTCTGGTTAGTTCTGGTTAGTTATTAATTTATTTATTTTTTGATTCGCTTTAAGGAACCTAAAATTTAGATTAATTTTAAGAATATTCGCACAATCTTACAACGCCGTTAGTGTATGTCATAAAATGTCAAAGATATCAACGAGTTTTAGTAATTAGACGCAACAAAAACGTTGATTTAAGCTTCTTTTAAAATAAAATCAATCTAAAAATATTGAATTTTGCGTTTTTTTTTTAATTTACTAGTAAAGGTATGTACTTTTTAATTAAAAAGTTTTTTTGCAAATTTTACTGTCCGTAAAGTCGACCAGCACATAAATTTAAGATCTGTGGTCTCGAGTAACAACTTAATAAATATTTTTAACAAAAAGAAGGTACACTGACCGTGAAAAATTGTGTTAAATTTTTATATTTTTCTTTAAATTTTAAGTACAAATTAAAATACAGCATTTTTGTTTGTTTGTTGTTTTCAATATTTTCTTTATATGTTGTTTAATTTGGGAGAAATAATTCATTAAATAATACAATATTCCAAAATTAGATTTTTAGTTTTAATTAGGTTTCATAGTTTGTTGGTAGTAAATATGTATTATATTGTTTTTATCTTATCTAATATATTTTAAAAATATAGGTTTTTGGGAAATTAAACAAAAAAATTGAAAAGTTAAACACACTGTTACTTGAGAAAAAATGCATATCCATATTTATTTGTTTAATTTAATAAAAAAATTCTACTATAGTAATTTGGCACCACAGTTCATAAACACCCTGTATAATTAACCAGATTACCCTGCTTGTAAAAAGCATATTGGTAAATTATCTTCCTGTGACAACTCATCTTAAATGTAACATTCAGTATCGAACAACTTTTATAGAATTAATAGCATTAAAGGTTGCACTCGTCTTCTTCCAAGGCTACTGAAGCGTATTGAAACAAAATGTAAGACCATGAAAGTGGAAGATTAATAAACCGTAAATTAAAGTATATTTTAGGCTGCAAGTCTTCGTAGTATATCGTATCAGCTATTTCTAAAAGTATATCGGCCAGTAATGCAATAATAAAACAAGCACTATTAGTCACCCAATCCGAAATATTTACATGCCGGCATTCGCGTTACACTGTCTCCTTTCCACACATTGCCTATAAACTATTTGGTATAAAAAAATTGTTAGGTTCATTTTTTAAAAATATTTTTGGTAATTTAGAGGGTAAGTAAACAAGTTTAAAAATAGTCCAGAAAATCAAATACATAACAAATACTGAAAGGTAGGATATAATTTGGTCTAGTGAAAAATAAAAGCTATAAGAAAAGGTCGAATGAAGAAAGTTGTTGGCCATTTAATAGCAAATTTAATGCTGTTTTAATCTGTATCTTGTGTGATTTTAAAGATGTTAAAAAAACTATTTGAATTTTTAAAAGGTGCTGTATTATATTAATTTTTAGTTATTTTTAAAATCTGTAAAAACATTATGGTAACAATAAAAAAAATGCATCCCTGCTTTTAGATTTTAACTTGAACGTTTTGGTTTTAAGATACCATTGCTTCTTTGATTTTCTTATGGTGACCATTTTGTTTTTAATCAGATTTTTTAAGAACGTTTGTCCCCTTAAAATGATGAATAAAAAATATTTTATTGGGTGGTCAAAAAACGTAAAAATAATTTTTGGCACGAGTTGGCCATGACTGCAAAGACCATTAATTTTTACAAACAAATGCCATTCAATTCCTTATAAGAAACCTTGCTAGAAAGTTAACCTACATGTATTTCCAAGTTTAATAAACATCTGTACCTAAAAAAGATAGATATTTAGTTTATATGCATCGGTAATATTCCTATACAATGCCTATCAATGTCGGACACACTGTATAGAGTAAAATAAAAGTTTTTTTTCCAAACCCACCTGAGGCTGAAAAAAGTTTATTTGTTTAAGATGCTACTGCAGGCGGCATCCTCTAGACTTAACAATAAAATTAATGGTCAAATGTTATGACAATACACCTATAATAAACAAATGTATTCACAACCAGACTGATTTTTGACACCTTGTACCTCCGAAATCATTCTTTCCGCACGCACCCTATTTTTCATGTTATATTAAAGAACACTTGTCTAAGTGGCTCATACGCCAAGAGAAATGCCCAAGAAAAAAAAACCTAAATACCTTCATTATCGACAAAAAGTAAAAGTAAACACCGATGCATTTATACGATGGCCTTGCCATTTAATTTTAGTGGACGTCTGAAAAGTTAATGACTATTAAACATAACTATAACATAACTATGTGTATGCCTACTACATGTATTTTTTAAAACGCTTGTTCTAGTTTGATATTCAATAATTTAAGTTTGTTGTCTTAATTAGACATTTTAAAGCTTTTACTTAATACAGTTCCTAATATACACTTACAAAAAAATAATTAAATCGACTTCAAAGAAATAAATAAAAATTACTAAAGTTAAAAATAATAAATAAAAATTATTTAAAAAATAAAGTTGGGTAATAATATATGGTATTAAAGTATAAAAAGCTTTTGCTTATTTACTTATTACCATTTAGTAGCTTAACACTTATGTTATTACCCGACAATTCTTTTATTTTTTAAACTTTTTGGTCAGTTCTATTTAGTTTTTTAAAGTGGTTATTTTATTTTCTGCTTTTTAATTTATTATTGTTTATAAATCGGTAAACATAAACTAAAAACCACTCTAAGTACCCACTAGCGTAGCAAGGAGGGGGCACTCCGGGCCCCAAATTGAAAGGGGCCTTCAAAGGGGAATCTTTTGTTTTTGTGGTAAGTAACTGGAATTTTAGAAAAGAAAAAAGTTAAGGAAATGGCTATAATAAAGTGAGAAAGGCTCCTGTTTGGAAGCAAGGACCTTTTTTAGATTGTTAGTTTTCTTGTTGCCAAGAAAATGTAGTAAAAGGGGGATCCCGACTTTAAGAAAGTATATCATATGTGTGGCCCTATTTTAAAGATAAGGACCTTTTTGTTGGTCTTTAAAAAGTGAAATAGTATGCCCGACTTTACTTTCCGCCCCGGGCCCTAACAACTTTAGCTACGACACTGTCAGTACCTTTTCCAAGACTACAGTAAAAAGCACTGGGACGTGTAATTTGATTGGTTTGAAACGTCAAAGACGGTCATATAAAACAGTCACATTAAGGGGTCATGGTTAGTTCTAGTTGGTTAAATATTTTTTTAATTTCTTTATAAAACAATAAAAAAAAGATTTAACTAACCGGAATTAACCATAACCCTCCCCCCAATGTGAATCAATCAAATTACACGTCCTTGTGCGTTTACCGTGGTCTTTTTTTTCAGTGCGATAAAAGGTAAACTTTACACCAAGGTTGTCGATTCTAAATGCACCCCTGATGTTTAAGCATATACTAGTCTAGAGGCGGCTTTGCCGCAGAAACAACGTACGGCAGAAAAAAGATATCTAGTCCCTTTACTCATGCGATCCTGACTTTTTTTGTGCATGCTTACCGATTTAATAAAAGTAATAAAAAAGCGAACGATAAACGTAAAAAAAAATAAAACAAATTAAGAAAAAAACTAACTTAAAAGTTACAAATAATAAAAAAAGAAGACGAGTAAAACATATCTCCAAAACTACTCAAACTTTTAGCCTTCGTGGTTTGTCCAAAGATAAAAAAAAAAAAAAAAAAACTCAATAACTAAATTACCAAGAGCTCCTCAAAACTTCTTTAAATTTCCCAAAGCTTCTTATACTTTTATACCATATGTTATTATCTGACTTCTTTTTTTATTATTATTATTATTAACTTTTTAGTCAGTTTTATTAATATTTTTAAAGTCAGTTCAATATCTTTTAAAATGAATAATAAGATTAGCATTTAGTTTTTTTTAACTTTTCTATAAATTCTACTAAAACATAATACACTTTGTTCGTCTTGATGTGCCACAGTTACTTATCTACTAAGTCTAATCATACGCTATATAGTTCCTGCATTGTATCTTACACTATTACTATAATAATAACGCCATTGTAACCAGTCGGCCCGCGGTTCTAATCTGGACAGCATGCCTAATAATCAAATTGTCATGCCGGCAAAACATGCTGTTAACATGTTTATTTGTTAGATGGCAATGGTACAGCAATGGTTTCCGGGATATACCTATGTTAAGCTATTAAAACATATTATGTACCAGTACCTAACAAAATGTAAAGATATTGACAAATGGATAAAACACCTAATTTAATAAAGTTTGTTTTTATTTTACAACCTGTTTTTTATTGGTATACCTTTAGTGGTAACAGTTAAACAAGATAATGGTAAATAATAATAATAATAATTAATTCTTTTTAATTTAATAAAACTGCAGGCTAGTGCTGCAAGAAGCTAATAAACGTCCCTCTAGCGGTTATTGTTTACAGCCTCTTGCCCCTAGACTAGTTTTGCTAGCGCGACCGTGATATATCTTGTATGTAGAATGATCTTTTTTTTATCTTTGGACAAACCACGAAGGCTTAAAGCCTAAATACTAACGTACCGTGAGTATCTTAACCGATAAGAGGGAGCTTGTTCACACGGGACTTAAATACTGATACATACTTGGGGGAAAGAAAAAACCTCCGCGGGCAGCAGGTTCCACAATCTAGAAACTCTAGGGATTAAAGAACGAACGAAATGGGAAGTTCGGGGCCTGTCCAGTTGGACCGTATAGGAATGCATACGCGCGGTACCACGAGTTTCTCTGTTGAACTGGACAATTCTTCAGAGCAGAAGCCATGGAAGTACCTATAAAAAGCTATAAATCCCACAGCTCGACGATGGGCAAGAAAGGGAAGCCTTTCTGTAAGTGAAGGATCATTAATGAGACGAATAGCTCTTCTTTGAATAGAATCAAGAATGCTTAGAGTTGTGGGGGACACCATGCCCCAGATATGGGAACAATATTCCAAAAGAGGTCGGATTTGGAACACATATAAAGTGTATAAATTAGAAGCGGAAAAATACTTTTTGGCTCGAAAGAGAAATCCAAGCTTTTTGAAGCTGCCGTGGCTATAGATACAATGTGTTTATGCCAGTTAAGGTTACTTTCAAATGTGACGCCCACAAGATTGAAGGTGTCTTTGCTCTGTAAAACTTGGCCGCTCATAAGTAGAGGATGAGTATTTGATGACTCTTCTCGCGACAAGGAACATAATTGTGTTTTGGATGCATTAAAGTAGACGAGATTTTTGGCGCCCCAATCAAATATTAAATTAAGATCCTGCGAAAGAGATATCTGCATCGCTCTGCGTTTGTTTTCCAAGTCAGGTTTAGTGATGGGTTTAGGAACCTGAAAACTGGAGTGTAGGGTACTATCGTCAGCGAAACTATGAATGGAATTAGTTGTGGACGAGAGAAGGACGTTGATGTGAAGAGGAAACAATGTTGGTGCCACAACTGAGCCCTGAGGGACTCCAGCATTTACTTGGTGAAAGCTTGAAGAATCGCCGTCCACAATAACTGATATACGTCGATCAGATAGATAAGTAGAGAGCCAAGTACAGAGTTTAGTTTAAAGACCATAGGAGGGAAGTTTATTAAGAAGTGCGGCATGCCAAACCTGGTCAAAAGCTTTTGATATATCAATAGCAACGATCTGGGACTCACCTAGAAACTCAAGAGACTTATTCCAACAGTGTGATACGAAGGAAAGAAGATCTGCTGTAGATCTTTTGTGGCGAAATCCATACTGCCTGTCATGCAAAATTTTGTGTTTTTCTAAGTACTTAAGAATTTGTGAATTAATTAATTTTTCATTACTTTACAAAGAACTGAAAGAATTGAAATTGGTCTATAGTTAGATGGAAGGGATTTCGATCCTTTCTTGGGAATAGGGTTGAACACGTGCAGCTTTCCAGCTCTCCGGAAAGATACCTGTGTTGTAAGAAATTCGAAAGAACCGAGTTAAGATCGGTGCAAGTTCTAGAGCACATTTTTTTAAAACGATTGCTGGTATGCCATCTGTATACAGGCGACTAAAGTGCCTTTTACCTAGAAGTTTCTAACTGCTTTACATATAGCATAAAGAAAGGGATTATTAAATGCCTCTTTAATGTGAAAGAACACGCAAAATTACCTCTTTTCTTCTAAACGTCTCCTAAATATTACCCAAACAAAAACAGTTTCTCTGGATATTTCCATAAGTTCCTTAATTTTAACTTGGCATCTTTTATGCAAGTATCCTTTTGAGTTTGGCATCCAGTTGCTAATAAACGTCACTCTAGCGGTTATCGATCACAGCCTCTTGCCCCTAGACTAGTTTTTGCCAGCGCGACCGTGACATATCGTGTATCTTGTACGTAGAATGATCTGTATCCAGACGACTAAAGTGCCTTTTACCCTTGCTTTTACCTAAAAGTTTCTAACTGTTTTACATATGGCATAAAGAAAGGTATTATTAAATGCCTTTTTAATGTGTAAGAACACGAAAAATTACCTCTTTTCTTCTAAATGTCTCCTAAATATTACCCAAAAAGTTCCTTAATTTTAACTTGGCATCTTTTATGCAAGTATCCTTTTAAGTTTTACATCGAGTTACAGATAAAGAGAGGCAGCGTAAGCAGAGAAGAGCAAATACAATTTGGCTTTTTGTCCACTAATATGTTCCATGTGACCAATATCCCACTATGAAATCCCAGTCCCAATTTTACCCTGGCGTTTGCAATCCAAGTCCATACATAGTTGAGGCTACCCATATGTCCAGTATTACATGCTTTTCTTATTTGTTTAATTTCTGATCGGCTCTATAGACAGTACTAGATTTATATTTTTTTGAGTCAGCATTCCTGGGGTTTCTGTAGGTTTTTTCAACGGTGTGGCCGCATTTTCAAAGTTTAACGTAATGCGGCGACGATCAGAAAGTGTATGCTATCCTTCCTCCTTTTTTAATTTTCTCTTTTATCAGTTACTTTTTTTATTCTTTAATATTATATTATTAATATACCTTCACTATCTTTTACAATCCATTACCTGGTCTAGTCGTGCTTCATTACCCCAGAAGAAGGGACAACTGTTGAAGAAGACTAGAAAACTAGGTAAAACTTTTTTTTGTCTTTTTTCTCATTAAAAAACATTGACTGTAAGGTCCCTGATACCCAGGGTAGCTATTCCATTACCAATAAAGATACATATTCTTGGTGTATATTTTTTAACCATGATGTGACCGGGTCATATAAACATTAAATTTAGTTTTAGCGACCCCAAAAACATACAGAAACCGTGACCAGGGCCCTTAGGTCAGAATAATTTTTTTGAGTGACTGTGTTCACATAACATAAATAACACATAAATTTAATTATTTTTATGTAGCTGGTTCTTGGCATTTACCGTATTGTCTTTATTTTTAATAAAATATATATATTTTTTCTTTTACAATAATTTGGATTGCATGTATCCAAAACTAACACATGTTTATTAAAATGCTTAAAAGATTTTTTTTGTTTTTTTGATCTGTTGTGTACTTTTATAAAGACCTCCGTATAAATATAATTTTCTTGTTTTATTGCACTTAAAGAACTCGTGTATGCAAGCAAAAGCTGGTTGCAGAATAAACAGTTCTTTGTGTTGTGTAAGTGCATACTTGTTTAAGTATGCCAGTCACCTGAAGTGATTTTTGATGTACAATAACTAGCAGGTTTTTTATTGTTACACACAACAAGAGCAAATAAATATACAGTGCATTTCTTTAATGTCCCCCCATCTCTATTATTTTTAAATGGATAAATTTGGGAAAAAAATTGGGATAATAAATAGATGCATAATTGCTATATTTTACAGTAAAAACAAAAAATACAAATTTGAAAATGGTGGCTGAGCGCCATCCAGAGAAAAAAATTAATTGAAAAGGGGGTCCTGTGGAGTACTTTATAACCTTAGAATATAAAATCAATTCCTATAGTATAATGTCAATACCTTTAAAAACTACCAAATGGCGCTACTTTAAAAATTATCTAAATATCTGATTTGGATGACCATATTTCCGAAACTAATAAAGTTAAATTCACTTAATGTGTTCTTTTTTTTATTTTTATTTTTTAAGATCTTTTTAATGGTAATATAATTTACATGTGTGGTGCTTCATTAAAATTATATATACTTCTTTTTCTACCCTCAATGGTATTACCTGTATTCGATTTTTTAAAAATAAAATAAAAATAAAAAACCTTTAAAAACATATTACATTAAGTACATATAACCTTATTATTTTTGAAAATATAGCCCTTTAACTCAGATGTTTAGGTATTTATTAAATTACCAACATTTTGTAGTAGGTGCTTCATTAAAATAATATATACTCTTTGTCCTACCCTCCATGGTATCACCAGTATTGTTTTTTTTTAATAAAATAAAAGTAAAAAAAACCTTTAAAAACATATTACATTAAGTACATTATATCTTAATAATTTTTGAAAATAGAGCCGTTTAACTCAGCTGTTTAGGTATTTATTAAATTACCAACATTTACCTAACTTTATATTCTAGGATTATAAAGTAGGCTTTCATCATAAGCTTTAAAATAAAATGCCACAAGATCCCCCTTTCATTTATTATTTTTAACGAGATGGCGCCAAACCGCCATATTAAAATTTTTATCTGTTAATTTTACATTAAAATATAGTATTTATGCATAAATTTCATATTCTAAAGGTTTCTTTTATAAATTAATCCGTTCAAAAAATAAAATGGGGAAGGGTGACACATTAAAAAAATGCACTGATAAATAAAATGCATTACAAAAAATTTAATAGATTTTTTAATTACAAAATAATAAATTTTAAATTATAGTCACCCTTTTAATGGTAATTTAAAAAATTTTCATTTGGCTAGTGAAGGGATAAAAGCCCTTTCTGTTGGAATATTTAAAAATTATAAACACCTTACATCCTAAATGACCAACTAAAAGTTAACAACTCTTCTTTATTAAACATTGTTGAAAATAATGTTGAAAAGCGAATGTTGAAAAGCGCTTTGACCGTTTTCTGTTTAATCTAAAAATGTTAAAAGTTTGAAGATTGTATGTATTTCCTAATATTAGTTTAATTTACACGTCCGAAAAAGCTACAGTATAAGCAAAACACATGTCACAAGTTTTAATTGAAAGTGGAATTTTTACAAGAAACTAGTGTTTTATTTAAATAAAATATTTAAAAAAAAGTCGTAAAGATATAAGAACACTGCCATATAATTACAATTTTGTCAATTATATTTATACATGTTTTAAAAAGGACTAGAAAAGAACAACCGTATAATAGAAAATAAATGATTTTAAACTTTAAACCATTCTTACTTACCAATTTCTAAAGCCTATAAATTATTTAATAATGTTTCAAAAGGTTGTTTTTTTTCAAATTGTCGCATCAATACAAATTAAAAATTCGGAATAAATATATAAATCAACAAAAAAGCGTCATCATAGGTTCTAAGAAAACACGTTTTTAACGGAACTTAAATAACTGGTATTCACGTAATAGCATAAAATTAAAATTAAGTTTAAAGAAAAATTTTGAAATAAATTGAATAATTTTAAATATTGTTCTTTACGTATTAGTAAGGAAAGCCCACGATGCTAAATGCGGATTTGCTCAAGCGTCATAGAAACCTATACACACATTTAGTTCTGACGTCATGACGCACAAAAGGAATCCAAATAATAGCTTTTTATTATGGGAATTCGTAATGAAAGTTAAAAAAACGCGATTTATGTGAGGTTTTGTGTGTTTTAAAGTATTTGTGACTAGTGTTGGCTATTTGTGGCACTGTGACTCTAAATTTTTGTGATTATTTGTGATATTCATTCACCTAACCTAACTCTGTAAACAAAACTATAATGTTTACGAATTTCAATTGATGATAATAATGCTTAAAGCTTCCTCGTATTCCATTTTGATAAAACTAATATAAAATATCCTAAATAGTGCCACAAATGTAACAAAAATGAAAAATTACGTATATTTTCCATAAAAATCTTTGTTGGTTTTATGGAGTGGCGACGAGGTAGAGGGGTTTATTTGGATTCCATTCAAAACTTCAAAAATATACCTTTAGAGTCAGCCTTTATGAAACTGTGAAAAAGCCCACTATGATTATGCAGAGCTAAAGTTTGTTTTTTAAGCATGCGATTATTTGCACAGCTAAGCGGCAAGACTGCCTCTAATGGGTATGTTCTTGAGGGTAGAAAACCGTCAACGTTGTGTGACGTCACACTAAATGCGCCTATTGGGTCGCAAAGCTTAGATTATAAAAAGAAAAAAATGTTATATAATGTATACCATTTCATCGGAGAGGCTATAGATTTTGAAGTATGTTAAAAAATACCATTATTATTTCGAATTGTGGAAATCATTCGGATCGTATTGGATTGTAGATTTTTCGTTATCCTTAAATTATTTTCTTTAAAATAAAAAAAAGTAGTCAAGAATGTCAAAATGACGTTTTTTATTTAACTTTGAAGCTCTCAGCTATCTTTACGTCACTCTTAAATTGTCAGATTTGTGGAATATACATTGTTTAGCATGTAATTAATACCATTTTTACATGATGTACGATGTCAACCTCGTTAGTGTTAACCAGTCAAAAATATTTTATTTTCTGTCACTAAGTTCTCACTAAAGCATGTGAAATTATTTCTCACGGCGTATGAAAAATTTTCGCACAGTCCTGTCAACAGTTAAAAGAATAAAAATAATAAAAATCACATATTAATCTTTTTTTCTGCTGTTGAAGAAAAAGTATCGTGTGCAACACGTTTAAAAGTGACTCTTTTCACACTTCTATAACTTGTGGCACTCGCCCATGGCTCATGCACAAACGTCATACTTGTGTTTTTTTTAAAACTGGTTGCACAATAAACTTTGCGACTGCTATGAAAAGTATTTAAAAACGCACGTCAAACCGGATCTGAAAATGACTTATTTTACATGATGTATGATACTACTGTGTAAACATTTTTTACATGTCAACCAGTCAAAAATATTATATTTTCTGTCATTTAGTTTTGACATAAGCGTGTAATAGTTATTTACATTACAAGATGCGAAAGTTTACTTTTTGGTGTGAGGTGGTTTTTAAATGGTCGAGGCGAAGCCGAGGCTAGTTAAAACCTCCGAACACTTGAAAGGCCTTTCGCATCATGTAATGTATTATATTTTTTCTGCTACTGTTCTATGTATCGCATAATTTAATAATAATTATTAACATCATATTTTAATAGAAATATCAGATACTTTGAAATTTTACCTGTTAAAAATTAATCCATAGCAACACATTTATTGTTGACATTGTCTGTCATCAGCACTTGTCAGATATTGAATTATTGTTAATTTAGTATAAATCCATTCCCATTTTAAAATGTTAAATGAATATGAAAATGGCATCCAAAAGGCAGCTGACCTTGCGTGTGCCTCACTTCTGCCAGACAAATCTAAAGAGAGGTACCATCAAACATATAAATCGTTTTCTGAATGGCTTGCTACAAAAAATGTGGGGCGGATTAACGAGAATGTGATATTGGCGTATTTTCAAAAAAATCTGAGTCTTTATCACCACCAACCCTCTGTTCTGTATATTCCATGCTCAAGTTTACAATTTCCGTAAACAAAAATCAAGATATTTTGGAGTTCAAGAAACTAGTTGCTTTTATTAAAAGGAAAAACGATGGTTACTTAGTAATGAAAGTAATAGCCATTATGAGAGTAGCTGGGGCATGCCGGACAGACGAAATATACAGAATGAAGCTAAGTGATGTAATAATAAGAAATGACGTGGCATAGTAAAAATAGTGGAGTCTAAAAATAAAGTTAAAAGAAACTTTTTAGTAACCAACGATGAAGGCTCAGTTCCTTATGTCAGATTTCTACAGGAATATATTAAGCTGAGACCAAGGAATGCTCTAGATGAGCGCTTATTGTATCGTTATGAAAGAGGTAAATGTGTTAATCAAGTAATTGGAAAGCACACTATTTCAAATGTACCTAAAGAAATTGCGAAGTTTTTGAAGCTTGAAGACATCAGTAGATACACTGGCCATTCTTTAGAAGAACGTCAACTACGTTCCTTGCCAATGCTTCGGATGTCGATATTTTGGACTTAAAAAGGCATGGAGGTTGGAAGTCTTCTTCTGTTGCGGAGGGATATATTGCTGAATCCTATAGTAATAAGGTGGAAATTTCAAAGAAGATTTTACACGAAATTCCTACCAATATTTCCTCTAATGAAGTAACAGTGAAAAATATGAATATTAACGTAGTTAAAGGTGATAACGATACCCCAACAACAAATTTAAAAACTGTTAATTCAAGTATTATTCCTCCAATTTCTTTTGCTAATTGCTCAAATTGCACAATTACTTTTAATGTCAATACCTAACCTAGTTTTTTAAAATATTTTGTCATAAATTAGTTACTTTTTATAAATAAATCCTAATATTTCCCACAAGCATATTTTCTTTTTTTTTACTCTTACTTTTTTGTCCAGGCGCTGAAAATATTACTTTCGTAGCTAGCAACGCTTAGCAACCAGGTAACACGAAGGTTCTCTTTCGTTATCATTCGCGTTGCTAGGACCACAAAGTTTTCTTATTTATACAGTAGTAGAAAAAATAATTTCTCACGGCGTATGAAAAATTTTCGCACAGTCCTGTCAAAAGTTAAAAGACTAAAAATAATAAAAAGAAAATATTAATTCCTATTTTCTGCTGTCGTAGAAAAAGTATCGTGTGCAACACGTTTAAAACTGATTTTTTTCGAAACTTGTTGCACAATATATTATTATGGTTATGCGCCAATTTGTATAAAAAATAAAATTTACTGACTAATTGCCAATTAAAAAGTTTCCCTCTTGTTGAGCACTAAATGGATCAGACTGTATAACAAAATAATATTAGGGATCTTTAAAATAATTTGTATAACAATAAATAAGTAAAACAGTTTTCGTTCGTTCTCGGCCGTGGTAGGACGTTGGAAGGGAGTCCATGCGGCTCTTACGTGGTATCGTGCATGGACGATGTAGAAGACGTTCTGGTGCCCCGAGGAAGATGGGAAACTCCAGCTGAATTTGAGAAGGCATCTTTTTTCTGGAACTAGGGGCTGTGAGTGAAGATTCCTATAACCCGATATTTTCTGTTAGGCGATCTGCACGAGGTGTTTTCCAATGGCGGAGAATAGAAGCGGATACCAGTAGCAGTTCCAGGGAAGATGGCCGAAATTTATGCCACTTCATTAGTTCAAGGTTAAATGAATAGTGAAAGAATCCGGAATTTCTGGGAGCTACAGAGCTTGACTATTCAGATTTTTCCCCGAATGTGCTGGTAAATTGGATCGAAAGGGACCAGAGCAAATAATAAATAACACAACCAACCAATTAAGTAAAACTTTCGGTTAAAAAGGGATGGTTGCAAATGACTATAAACAAAGCTTGCAAACAAAAAAAAGTTTTTATTTTATTTAAAACAATAGAAAAATCCTTATTTCCAACACTTAATACACAATAAATTATTTGTTGTAATTTAAAACAAAGAGTAATAAGTTCAGCTAACCATAACAACAATACAAATATTTACTTCTTGTGTAATACCACTAACATTGTTCATCGGCGTGTAAAAAGTTAAAATATAAACTAAAAATAATTATTTTTTAAAATCTTTATTTAATTATGTTTTTAAAGTAGTATTTGGGTATTATTTTAGAATATCTAGGTAAAAACGTTACAGTGATATTGTGTAGACGTGGTCTGAAATTAGAAAACTCTAGTTACCATTTAAAACCTTCTTTAAATATTGATGATAGAGCAAAAGATTTGAACAAGTACTTAATATGCACAAATTTTGTAGCTTTTTATAAATTTTTAGGCTTTATTTAAAGGTTATAACTATTTTAAAACAAACAAATATCTAGATTCTAAGAAAAATAAAAAAAAAACATTTTTATTTATAAGCTACAAGAGTTAAAATAAGTCACGTCCTGTAGCCAAACTTTATTTAATAACTTACTTCAGTCAAATATTTTTACACAACTTAATACTTTTTAAACATTCAAGATGTTTATTTAAGTGTAGCATGCTAAACTTCAGTAAAACTTTTTTTTGTTCTGCTATAGTTTGAATTTAGACCTTTGATTTTCTTATTTTACACAGTATATCAATCTGATAAATAGGATGTAATTTAATTGATAGCTAAAAATATAGGGTATAATTCCTAGGCTTATTTAAGGAACAAAAGTTCATATGAGCATATGACCTAAACGTTTTAACTTTTGAGATACAGGATGTTAAAATTTTCAAAAAACATAAAACTCAAAAACACTTATTTTTTTTAAAACTGTTATTCAAGATATATTATAAACCATATTTAAATGATTACCATATTTAAATGAGTATTTATTATTTTTGTTATATAATTGCTAATTAAACATTATAAAACGCGAGTTTTAAAATAAAAATATCATGCAATGCTTTTTTATGGTCTTAACATATGCAATTAAGTGATTTTTTTTAAACTAAACAAGATACGGAAAAATATTATTAATTTTACACACATTTACACAGTGGCGTACCGTTTTTTGTTAGAAATATTCCTTCAGGTGCCTCTCGTCACGCTACTGGACTGACTAAATGTAATTAAGTTAGTGATAAATTACTTTCTTAATATCAATAATATGCCAAATAAAAAAAAATGGGTAAATAATAGTAAAAATATGTTTTTTTATTTTTACACTCTGGATCCTAAAAGTAAAGAGGTTTAGAAAATTATGTTTATATAAACTTTGCCATCAATTAAATTACACCCTGTTTTAGATCGTTATTCTATTAGTGTCTGCCAAATCCATACAAAGCTAGGTACTGGCTTAAAATACCCTTCTTTTTTTAATATAAAACCTACATTTGTATTTATTAATAGTTTTGCCTTAATATAGCACTCTTTAATGTCATACTAAATTTTTCAAATTTCGTCTAATTTAAAAATTAAAAAGTACATTTAAGTCTTTAAATTCTGATTCTTTTTAATCGTTACCCCAAAGGTTAATTACTTCATAAAGTGTTTTTTTTTCACCCTTTCGGGGTCATCCCACCCAGGTCCGACGACCGCCCCCATTCATTCCATAACTTGGATGGTTGTTGCTCGGTCCGCTTCCCCGAGCAGAAACACCGTGTGCCGCTGCCCAAAACACCGCTGTCGCCGGACACCCATCTAAATTATGGGCGCGCATTCCACTGCTTAACTCCGGAGATCGACGCTCGCCGATACAACCGAAGCCGCCACAAGCGCGCCTTCATAAAGTGTTATTACTATGGCGCTTTTTTACACTTCCAATTATTAGTGTTTTGTTTCCATGTCTACTACAATTACACAGCCGACAGCCTCACAAAAATCAAAAAGTTGGTGGTCCGAAAGACTAGACTATGTTGTCTTTATGTTTTTGGGGTCGCTGAATTCGAATCTGGAGTCGGTTTAACTCTATCAGGTCAGGGTCAAGGTCATTTTAAAGGCAATCACAGCCTAACAAGTAAAAAAGTTAAAGGTCCGAAAGACCAGACCAGGCTATCTTTTTGTTTTTGGGGTCGCTGAATTCAAATCTGGGGTCGGTTTGACCCTATCAGGTCAGCGTCAAAGTCATTTTAAAGCAATTACAGCCTAACAAGTAAAAAAGTTGAAGTTCCGAAAGACCAGACCATGCTATCTTTTTGTTTTTGGGGTCGCTGAATCCGAATCTGGGGTATGTTTGACCCCATCAGATCAATGTCAAGGTTTTTTAAGGTCAAATCATTAAAATTCATTGAAAAGGGACCACAATCGTGGAATTTTTATGTTTTTGGAATCGCAGAGTCCAAATCCGGGGTCAGTTTGATTCCATCAGATTACGGTCAGGGTCATTTTAAGGTGACATCATAAAATTTAATTGAAAATAGACCACAACCACGGTATATTTATGTTTTTAGGGTCGCTAAATCCGATTCCGTGATCAAATTGATCATATGAGGTTAAGATTAAGGTCAAATCATCACAAGTTATCGCAAATACACTAAAATCATGATGATTTGAATCCGTATTCGAATTGACCTTCCGGGTTCGGATCAAGCTACCCCAAAAACACAAAGGTATCACGTCTGAGGTCTATTTTCAATGAATTTTGATGATTTGACCATAAAGTGACCTTGACCGTGACCTAATAGCGCCAAATTTATTTTGGATTCGGATTCAGCGACCCCCAAAACATAAAAATACCACGTTTGTAGTCTAATTTTGATGAATTTCGATGACTTGGCCTTGAACATGACCTAATAAGGTCAATCCGACACTAAATTTGGATTTAGCGACCCCAAAAACATAAAGATACTATGGTCCAGTCCTTCGGACCACCAATTTTTTTATTTTTGTGGAGCTGTTTTATTTATTTAAATAATATTTAATTATATAAATTAATATTTTATTAAATATTTTTTTCTATTTAGTATTAATATTTAAAAAATGTTTCACAAGAAACAAACTGCGGATACAATTCAGTGTATATTTAAATATGAATTTATACGCCGAACGAGACATCAACTAATGGTTAAATTTCACCACTATTTTTTTGTTTATGTGTCACTCTATTTAAAATTTGACAGTTTGCAATCACATTTAATAAAAATTATTTAAAATTAATAGCAGTAGTGACTTTGAATGACACCCAAATTAAGAGAATATATACTGTTTTGGTATTGTTTCTAAAAAAGTAAAAACATTTCAATTTCAAAATATTTCTTAATACATTAGTGCATAATAATTATGAAAAGGATAATAAAGAAGACCATGATTTTGTGTTGCAATATTATTTTCCTGCTACAAAAATTAAAATTAATTAATAGGTGTAAATAATCCAATATTTATAAAATGTTAATTTGGAGTTTTTATAAGGTGGGAAAAAAAGTATGCAACACAAAGCACCTGCATATAGTGTATTCTTTAACTCATGGGATAGCGGCACTTGCCTGACGGCTCGTGCTGTCAAACTTTTCATTCGTAAAGAAGAGGATTACTTTATGCACTTGGTACATAAATTACCATTATAGATCTAACTTGTCCAGTTGGTTCTACGGTTAGTAAGCTTTTATTGAATTTTACCTGCCTTAACGGTAAAATGCAGCCTGGGAGCAATTCAATGTTATTTATTTTGCATATGCTTTAAATATACATCATATAAAAGCAAGGCATGCGACAATACCTATTAAGTTTTGTTTTTTTTTAATTTGTTTTTAAAGGTGTAAAAAATTATTCAATAAAGAAGAAAAACACTAAATATTTACATTGGCATAAAAATTACATAAACAAAACTTTGGACAATAAAACAATTGTACTATTATATACAATAGGCGACATTATCCAACAAGGGTAAGATTTTTTGCATTTGGTTTTAAAGTAAAAAAAAAAAATAGTAATAGAGCTGTTTAAAAAGTATGAAAAACGAATTAGCATTAACATGGATCATAAAATATTAATAAACAAATACTTTAGACCTTATAAAAATATTTTACCAGGCATTGTTTTAGTTCAGTATTAATAAAAAATTATAGAACATGCAAGGGCCCAATGACCCTTTTAATATTAGTATATTATTTTTTTTGGTTTTATGTTATTTTTAAGCCTAACAAAAGTCTTATAACTTACTATTTATTATTTAATAATAATTAAAAATCATGCAAATGTTTTAATATTTACCTTGATCACCACTGTTTGATTATAACTATTAACATACCTGAAACAAAATACAAAATTTTATGACAATAACCAAAAAAAAGGGCCTTTACAACTTAATAGTAATACTTGCCATTTTACCAATACAGTTATTATTGTTCCAAAATAGTTATAAAGCTACACTATTCAGGAATGCTATAGGCTATATTTTTATTATGATTAAACAAAAGTTTAGAAAAACGTATAATAACGTCCAACCAAGTGTGTTATATTGGGAGATTAAATTAAAACAAAATATTATTTGGCTTCTCTCCAGAATAAAATTTAAAAGTTTATTTAACGTTTTATGAAAACTAAAACTTTTATACATTATGCAGAACTATTTGGCTCTTACACAATATAATAAAAGTTATTATTACTTTAAAAAGAATAAAATAATAAAATATTTAATATTAAGTTACTTACAATACAAAAGGTTTCAATCTATAAACAAAGGGTTCATTAGCACTCGGTTGAAATTATTTTAATCTAATAAAATAAAATCTTAACAAGACGCCAGACGGGAACTGGGCCAATGGTTGCGTCTCAAAAATGTGGTAAATAGTTTACCAAAAATGTGGTAAACAGTTTACCTAAAAACTTATTGATATACTTGTTAGAAAACTGCAAAAAAAAATAAATAAAATGTCTGATGGACACTTTAGAGTTTGACATTACTTTTGTGAAAAATTAATATATTTTTCAATTTTCTAACAAGTATATCAATAAGTTTTTGGTAAACTGTTTACCACATTTTGGTAAACTATTTACCACATTTTTGAGACGCAACCATTGGCTCAGTTCCCGTCTGGCGTCTTGTTAAGATTTTATTTTATTAGATCAAAATAATTTCAACCGAGTGCTAATGAGCCCTTTGTTTATAGATTGAAACCTTTGTATTGTAAGTAACTTAATATTAAATATTTCATTATTTTATTTCTTTTAAAGTAATAATAACTTTTATTATATTGTGTAAGAGCCGAATAGTTCTGCATAATGTATAAAAGTTTTAATTTTCATAAAATGTTAAATAAAGATTTTAATTTTATTCTGGAGAAAAGCCAAATAATATGTTGTTCAACCAAGTGTGGGTCCGCTAGTAATAAATAAAAATAATAATTAAAGGGCTTATTGTAAAAACATAAGCCACATAGCCACAGAAATCTGTTTAATCTTTAATTTTAATTTATTTAATTAGTAATATAATAAGCGAAAATAAAAAAGTTTTAACTATTATCCTTGGGTTTATTAGCTTATTAAAAGGAATTTAAGTTTATTCTTGATTTAAGTTAATTAACAACATTTTCTTTAACTTAAAAATTTATTAACTCCGTATTTTGTAAACGTGGCTTATTGTATTTTTACAATAGCCCCTTCAATTCAAAGTTTTATTAAATTCCATAATTTGGCGAAAACACCTTGATTATATTCGTTTACAGATGAAAAATTGTGTTGTGTAGGATTTAGTAGTAAGCAGGTGTCTGAATTAACTATAAAAATATAATCCTAATAATTGAATATCAGAAGAAGATGCATACCACAAATCATATTTTTGAAGAAAAAGCTAATTTTTAAAAAGGCAAAACTACGATATAGTTTGCATAAAACCTTTAAAGTTATTGACGGTTTGAAATGAACACAACATCAATATAGAAATCTTATGCAATAATTGATTTAAATTTTAGAAATATGTCAAAAACAAAAAAAAATTACAAAACTTTGTGTTGTGGAATCGTTTTTTTTTATTATTCTTAGTTTTTGAGAGCCCAATACATGAATCATCAAAATGGCCTACACTGTATGTGGTTATGTAAGCATATTTTCCTGACACAGTTTGAATTACAGACACCTTGTTTATCTTTAAACCTGTAACTGGCGAACTTTGTAATTAGCGAACCAGATCGGAACTCAAACAAAGCTGTTAAAATCACCGGAGGATAACTATAATAAGGACCGTTAGGATTGCTTCGTGAAGTGGAAAAAACAGGTCCTAAGGCGAGCCCAGAAGCGGAAAAACTTTAATTGAAGTGACATTATCGTAATTAATTAGAACATAATCCCATGGAAGATAAGTAACCCAATTTTTAAAAGTATAGCTATATAATATTTGGTAATATTTAAATAATATTGTCGTCAGGGCTTTAAGTAAGTAAGTTAGGTCTACTTGATAGCCTAGGCTAAAATGACGTAGATTAAAAAAATAGATATTAAATTAAAGCTACATAAAAAAGTATATTTCTTATTATGTATGAGGTTTTCATTTATAATATCTGTCACCCACTTTTGACTATATAACCAAAATGATTTTTTGATATTTTGTATAAAAGTTTTATACTTTTTACTTAATATCTTTTAGATAAAGGAAAACAAATTAATATCAAAAACACAAGAAAAATAAAGAGGTATTTTTTTAAATGGTACACCCTGTATACCACACGCCATTAAAAGGTCTTTGAAAAAGCTATACAGAAATATAAAATTTTATATATGTATCTTTAGTAGTTTTGGAAATATGACCATTTAAATCTGGATACAATTTCCATTACATCCACAGTCTCAGCTTAGTGCCGAAGGTAGGCATAATGGAAATTATACCTACTATTTTAAAATTTAAGTAGACATATTTAAAAACTATTAAAAATAAATATATTAAATGTTGTATTTTTGCAAAGCTTTTCAAGAGACCTTTTAATAATGATAGTTATCATATTAGATCAGGGTGTTTCATTTTTACCTTTTTATTTTTCTTGAGTTTTGGATGTTTATTTGTTTCATTTTTATGCTCAAAAGATTAAGGATAAAAAAGTAATAAACTTTTATAGGGCGTCTTTTTTTCTATTTATTTTGGTTATAGTAAAAAGTAAGCGGCAAAATATAAATAGAAACCATGTACATACATAACATATACTTGACATGTCATTTATTTAAGAATTATATAAATACCTATTAAGTATTACTAGGTTTGAAATGTTTAAAACCTTGTGATTTTCCTAAAGTTGACTTTTTAAAATTCACAAATTTGGTATAAAAATTTTATGTTTTATCACATTTTATGATTAACCTGTTTAAACTATCCAAATTAGCGGCAATAAAAGCTCTAAAAGCTTTAAAAATTTGCAACCCATTAAATATTTTCTTTACAAAAAATAAGCGTTAAAAATTCTTAACAAAATATTAAAATCATACATTATATAAAATTAGTAATGTAACTTTTTTACATTTATTGTCTAAAAAGGTTTAAATAATTCTTTCAAAGTGAAATAAGTTATCTCCTCTGCCTTAATAGACAGAATAGCAAAGTCAGCTATTTTATTATCGGGGGTAATTTTACAAGTGCATCAAAATTATCGATAATTTTGCTTAAAAGCGTATTGCCTAAAAAGTACTACAGTTCGTTTTTATATTTTGGCAAAAATGTGAAATTAAACGAAAGTTGTTTTTAAAAGGCAATACGCTTGAAAGCTAAATTATCTGATTATTTTGATGCACGAGTGTAATTTAGGGAGAAAATTACTCGAAGAAAGTGAAACTATCAAATGAAGGAATAATAATTTTTTAAACAATTTCTTTAACAATACAGCAAAACCAAATCTTAAAAAAAAACTAATAATTATTAAAGACCTACAGACATTTTTATACAAAAATGTCTATTAACCAAATGGCGCCCCAGGCTTTAGCCTAGTCAGTCTAGTGGATAATACGGCACTAATTGTTTTACAAGGTATTTAATCAATATAAGGTTTTTTAGATTTCAACATCGTTGTGCAATAAAATCTACAATAATTAAGAAAATTTTAGAACTTTTAAAATACCAGAATTGTGGAAAAATATAATTAATGTTTTTGTATTTTAAAAAGACTTTAATTTCAGTATAAAGGATAATTTAAAAAAATTGCTGTATTAAATTATTTTTAACCTTCTTCTTACCGAAAGTATAGTTTTCAAGTATATTTGATAATCGCTCAGACCTATCTATTGATTTTCTCGATGGCGCATATTTCTGCATAGAAAGTAGATATACAGGGTGTTCCAAACAGGAGCCACAGAAAGAATGTATTTTTTCTTAAATGGAACCCCCTGTTTATTATTGCATATGCAGATTCTCTGAAAAATTTCAAACATTTTTTATGTCGCATATGCTATATCTTAAACAAAGCGTTTAGGCGTTATTCTCTTTTAAATTTTGTTTTTCGGTACAAGTCAACCCTTGAATTGATTCATGTACGCTGACTTGAATTTTTGACAGTACTTAACACAGAGACTGGACATTCATGAAAACTTGTAAAGCGCGGAAAAAGTCAAGTAGGCTATGTACTTATGACGCAAGAATCAAAAGGATTAATCTCAACAGCTATTATTATTGTCAGTTTTATGTGCATTTTCGTAATGTTTTACTGGTTTTTAACATACTTTTAGTTCTTTCATTACTTAATTTCATTAGAATGCAGCTCACTCAAAAACAGCGCATAGAGATTTTTAATGATGACTAACCAGAACGCAGCAAGAAGATTGTCAGTCATTTAATCAAAAATACCACAATCTTCCGCCAATATCACAATCTATACAAAAGGTAATTTATTTGATTAGAAGAAAAGATACAAATTGTAAAAATTTCAAAAAAATCTATTTTTTAAATATTCTAACTATTCTGTACCCAAGTTTGTTTTAATTTGGCAATATTATTAATGACATTAAAGGGGTATTTTTTTTCTCAGTTACTATTTTAATTACATTTTATATGTTCAGTAGCATCTTAAGAGGCAACTGAAGGAATATTTCCAACAAAAAAACGGAACGGTACTGACTGTGTAAATGTGTGTAAAATGTTTGTGCCTATTTAGATTAAACAAATAAAAATAGTGCTTTTATGTCTTTTAATTTTTTATCGTATCTTGTTTAGATTAAGAGAAAAAAAATAAAATTCACTTAGTTTCATATTTTTAGACCATAAAAGAAGCATTGCGGATCTTTTTCTTTTAAAAATTAGGTTTTGTAATTTTTAATAAGCAATTATGTACCAAAAATAATAAATACTTATTTGAATAAGGTTTGTATCCAGTGTAACATTTTTATCTAAAATAAGGTTGGTTTTTGAAAATTTTAACACCCTGTATTACAAAAGTTTAGACGTTGAGGACATATGTTCATACAAACTTTTCTTCCTAAAATGAGCTAAAGAATCATACCCTGTATTTTTAGCCATCAATTAAATTACACCCTGTATAATAAACAAAATTGAACACAAGTTTTATTTAAGAGATGTCCCTAGATGTGGTCGTCCCCAAAATAATAAAAATCAACAATTAGAAGTCTTGCCGGCGGTTCAAGATAATCAACATATAGTTTCTAGGCAGATAGTACGTGACGTGGATATTGAAAAAACAGCAGTTCTTAAATTAATGCATACAAATAAAATCATACTTATAAAGTGCAGAAGTCTACAAGAACTTCTGTAACGAGACTTTGAGAAGCACCTTAAATTTATAGGGCAATTACAGGAAGTTTTCGAGAATCCAAATTTTGTAAAAATATATTTTTTTTGGATGATGCCACTTTTGCTTAAATGGTAAGATAGATATCCAAAACAACCGATAATGGTCTGATTTAAATCAATATTGGATAAAAGAACGACACACAGAATCAAAAAATTGATGTGTGGGCTGGGGTTGTTGATGACTCTATTAAAGGACTTTTATTTATTGATGCAAATTCAAGAGGCAGAAGATTTTTAAATTTTTAGAAAAAAACTTATTCTAGCTCTGGCCACTCTGTTTTCAGAAGTAAAACGTCCCGATTTGTCACCTCGTAATATCTGGTTGCAACAAGATAGTGCTCTTCCACATTTCGCTGTGGGAGTACGTACTTATTTACACCACTGAATTTTTTCATGGGGATACCAGAAGGAAAAAAACCCTACCTGCAAATTTAGATGATTAAAAAAGAAAAACATCGCATTCAGCGAGAAATTCGGCAAATTACACCCCAGACGGTTCGAAATGTTTAGCAAGAATTTAAGATCGATTAGGCTATAGTCAGTTGACCAACGAAAGACAAACATTTAGATTGTAAAAATTATTTCAAATCAAAACACATAAAATATTTTAAAATAATTTTATTCTTTGTTTTATCTATTTATAATTTTTTTCATCACTTTCCAAATTTTAAATGACAATAAGTTTTAAATGATTGGAATTAAGTATAGCACGTGCTACATAAAAAATGTTTAGAATTGCCATAATACATAGGGGTTTCTATTTAATAAAACATATTTTTTGTCACTTCCATCTAAAACACCCTGTATATCTATATTTTATGTAGAAATATAAGCGATTTAAAAACTAAATCGATGAGTCTTTGAGATTTTAAAAAATGTGATTTACGAGATAGTGAATTTATTTCTTATTTTAGGAACACCCTGTATATACTTTTTCTAATTGGGTCACCGATGACCCATAACCAAAAATGAAGGCAAGATGGAAGTATAAATTTAGGTGTACACCACATTAATCCTCGGCTTTCTTAAAATTTAGCAGACTTTAAAAAGGTGTTATAATTAAAGTTAAATAGTTTTCTAGTTATAATTAAAAAAATCCATTAGGGTTTATATTGAGCCTGTTCTGAAAAGGTAAGTTTTAAAATTAAGTTAACATGACAAGAGTTTATATTTTTTATTTAATGTTAGTTTAATTTATAGCATAAAGGGACATATTCGACCTATTAATAGATCGGTCTCCACAATCTGGTGAGAGAAGAAAAAACAAATATTTGCTTTGTGTATAAAGAGAGATAATAAATCACCCACTTAAGTTTCGTACCGTAGTTAGGAAACACCCTGTATAAATATATTACAGGTACTGACATTTTTTTATTGCTTAGGCTGTACCACTACATTGTCGTTTTTAATATTCTTTTAAGATAGGTTCTCATTAACTATTAAATTATTAGCCATAAAAATATTGAGTACTCACTGGAGCGGAACATTGCACTTTTAAGAAGCGTCAAACATAATTTACTCATATTATTATAGACAATGTTTTAAAGCCTATTGACTCCAGGTTCCAAGTCTACCATGAAGATAGGAAGTTGTTGTTGCGTGAGAGCCAGCCATTAATAAAAATAATTTAAGTCGTATTTTGTTTTTGCTTTTATTCTTAATAGTTCTTTATCATAGGTAAATTACTTGTTGACTTTGATTCTTGTTACAAGAAGTATACAAAGTATTCCCGTGAGCTGTGATGCCAAACCTCTATGGTAGATTATTTTTATTAAAATAAGAAAAAAAAGTTTATACAGTATGTCCACGGATGGACTTTACAATAGGACAAGTGAACGAAAAATTTAAATGTTTAAGAAAGTCGTGTAATGCAACTTCATTTGCTTCTTACAAAAGCAATATTCACGTTTTGTTTTGCACGGGGGCTTAAAAACTACAAAAATGTGAAAATGGACCAAGACAAAACTGCCTTTTTATTTGACATTTTGCTAAATAATTAAAAATAAGGGCAGTTTTGTCTTGATCTATTTTTACATTTTTGTAGTTTTTGTAGCCCTTGTACCACAAACGTTTTTTTAACGTAAATCCTGTTTTCTTTTTTAAAGCAAAAGCAGTTGCCATACAGGACTTTCTTGAACATTTAAATTTTTGATTCATTTTTCTTATTGTAAAGTCTGGTCGTAGACATACTGTATAAAGATGGCTCCGTAATTTTTCTGCTTTTAAGTTATGGGGGTAAAATTTTAAAAACGCCTGTTGTTTCTTTTATAGCTTGGAAATATGCAAAGTGGACTTTGTTTAATGTAATAAAATATAAATATAAGGACTACAGTAAAAAGCACCAAAACCGGTGTTTTGGACATACTAGTTTTGAAGTATTGGTATACAGAGTGTCCACGGATAGAGTATAAAATAGAACAATTTGATAAAAAATGTAATTTAAAAAAAACAGGGTATTCCTGATATCCAATTTTTGCTTTAGAAAAATGGAATTTATTTAAAGTGTCACATTTATTTAAAATCCGGTTTGTAATCAATAAAAGAGTTAATAGGTATTTTTAAAATAAATTTATTAATTTGGCGAAATCACCTCGATCACATTTGCACATTGGTGGAAAACTGTATTGTGTATAAATGTGGAAAAGAACAAGAGTTTTTTTGACGTATTTTATTATTAAAGTTTTAAACAATGAAGGAAAATCAATATCAGTTTTAAAAAACTTTTTAATTCCCCTTTAAAACAAAGTTCTTTAATATTTACAATTTTTGGCAAAATGTTTAAAAATGATATGTTAAACATTGTTGTGAACTTGTCCGACAAAAACGTGACGTTTGCCCAGTCCGAGACACAAAACATTTGACATGGACAAGGTCGCTTCCATTATGACAGTAAAAATATTCGTGATAGACTCGTCAGAAGGAACTCCCTAAAAAGTTTTGATGGGTATTCACCAAACATTTTTTTAACTTAATTATGCTTTAGAACAGCTTTACTTAGTAAATAACCAATAAAATTTAATACAAGCAAGCGAAAACTCTAATAGTCCGGTCAATTTAGACATTCGAAATTACTAAAATTCCCATCATGCTGAAAAAAACAAAATTGTTCAAAACATAACTAAAAACGAAATGTCAAAACTTCCTATCATTCCCACCGGTGCAAAAAAATTGACTAAAAGTCAAAGGTTAAAAAAATAAGTAATTCGCAAATTTTCTAAAATCTGTAAGTTTTATTGCTAAATTACCCCAAACAAAAATTGTAGACCCTAAAATTATCTATAAAAAAGATATTAATATTTTTTCCCTAAATGCTACCATTTTTGAGATATAACGGGGCAAAGAGTTGCAAGCGTCAAAATATGCACACGTATCAGCGCCCCCTGGGATGTAGTGTACTTGGCACGTTTTGACAAACTTACTTTTATTTTTAATGCTTTATAAGGTAACATTATAAAATGTGGAGGTTTCTATTTAAAAAAAAATGGAGTTTTGGTCGTTTTTTAATATAATTTTTTATACACCCTGCATGAATATTTTTTAAAACTTTACAAATACTTAGTTAAATTTAGCCCTCCTAAATAGAAATTTTACCCCAAATAAAATATTAAGGGATTTTTATAGGAAAAATTAATGATCATTTTTGGGTCTGAAAACGTTATTTTTTGGCCAAATTAATTTAAACAGGCACTTTCGGTGTAACAGGAACTTCCAAAAAATAATATATTAATATATCAATATTACTTAAACTTGGCGCCAAAATTTAAAACATGTATCTTTATTTACCCCTATTTTTAGGTCTTATATCAGCGGACCATTAAATATTATTAAAATCAACAAACCATAAAATAATGAGAAAAGGTTGATGGTCAGACATGCCCATTATGTAGGCATTGCGTAAGTTAAGTTCTAAGTTATTTCCATTTCCGTGTTTTCTTTTGCCGTGGATTATAGATGTCAGATGCGAAGCAGAAATTAAGTTTGTATTACTGTTACTGTAATATAAAACCTATTAAAATTATCTTAAACCTACAGGGTTAGTAGAAAAATACTGGAACGGTGGATTATTTCAGCAACCGTTAACTATAAATAAACTAAATTTTGTAATATTATCGTATTTTTACTTTTGTCGATTTTGTAGATATTGAATCAAGCTTTTAAAAACGACTAGGTATACATTTTAAAAATATCGCAAAAGCCATTTACAGAATTTACAATTTTTAGTTACTCACCTGTATTAATTTTAACGAATTTTGGTCAGTGTTTTTGAGATAATTGTCCACATCTAGTCCTTTTTGTATTCATTTTAAGAAAAGCACGATGTCATATCTCCGAAATTGATAAAAACAACGATAACATCGGGTCATAATAAAGTAAATAAACACATATGGATATTCAGTTTAAAACACCAAAACCATAAACTTAGCAACCGTGAAAATATTAAAAATTATATTTCTTCATCTTTGTACAAAATTTGGTTTATTTATTTTTGGTGGTTATGGAGATAATTTACCGTTCCGATTTTTTACTAACCCTGTATACGATACTAAACATATTTATATGAATTTTTTTCAGGCGAATATTAATAAAAGCAGAGTGTTTTTTCTTTTTTGAATTTTCAAAATATATTATTTGTTTTATTTATATTTGAATATGATTTTACGAAAAAAGGGTAAGATGAATTAAAATTAAAGTTTTTGTTAAAAAACGGTATAGCTATTTGTCATTTTACGTAATTGCAAAAGAAAAGAAGCCAATATTAAAATATTTATTTATTTTAATTATATTTTATTTATTTATTAATTTATTATTGCTTTAATAAATTTAACTCTTTTTAAATAAAGGGGTGGCAGCTCGAAAGAAAAACATTTTTAGACACATGTTCATAAAAAGTGTTTTTTTTAATCCGTTTTAAAGTGTACTTTAAAATGTCTGTTTGGTTTTTCCCAAAAATTTTCCCGAAATGAAACACGACAACAAACAGCAAAAAAATTAAAGAAATGGTGTTTTTTTATATATAAAGTAAGTGATTAGGTACAGCTGCAGTTCGATATTTGGGCTTTAAAGTAGGTTTAAAAGGATATAATGTTTCTTTTTTATATAAATAAAAGATTTCTTAGTTGTTTTTAATTATTTTTATTTAATTTACAAACTCCCTAAATGTCGAAGTGGTGACGCAACCATGAAACCATTACTTTCATACCAAAAAAGTACATAAATACTAAAGCTCATTTTGACAGTTTGGGCAGTTATAAATGCCTAAAATATCAAGCTCTAACATATATTTTTTCAGATTTTTATAATTGCGAAAACACCAAAAAAATGGCAAAAACTAGCTAAATTTGACCGGTTTAATCCCGTTTGACAATAATAAAAATACTTGATTTTTTTATAGTTATGTTATAATTAAATTTAGAAATTAAAATAAAAATTGTACACTTTGAAACTGGGCTCCTAAGTTAATCGTTATTATTAATATTAACACATTAAGTTATAATAAATCTTAAGCATATTATAGGTTTTGATATTGTCCATTATTTTATAGACCATAAGAAACATTGTTAACAAATTGTTCTCCATATAAGGAAAACCCGTAAATTCTTTACCTTCTTATAAACATTTATTTTCCAACATTATTGAGGTTTTGTGGAATGTTTCTGTTATCTTTAACGACACCTCACTGTAAATTTATGCTTTACTACTGTCTACAAAGTAATGGGTAATATTTCAAAACCTCTTTATTCAAGTATTTTCTTAAATTTTTATGTTTTATGGTACTTAAGTGAAATACAAATGAATGGTATTTTTAAAAAGGCAACTGAATATCCTTAAATACAAGCTATTTATCCTCACTTATTTATTATTTTATGGCCTGGACTCCACTAAGGCTTTGTCAAGCAAACCAGAGTTGGGTCGAATAGTGAAAATCGGTATTCGAATACGGATAGCGGAAAAGAAAGTATTCGAATACCGAATATTTGAATACTTGCAAGAATCAAAGTATTTGAATACATGAATACCAGGAATCGGTATTCGAATACTTGAAAAAAATATTCGAATACTGGAAAAGGAAAAAAAGCCGATGATTCAAAACTTAAACACCACAAAAAAAAGGTCCTTACCTCATTTCTTCCTACTTTTTATTCCCTTTTGGTATTCTACTCGTGGCAATTTTCGTATTCGATTACTACTTTCACATTTCGGTATTTGAATACTCGGAACGCCGATATTCGAATACTCAAAAAAGTATTCGCCGAATACTTCAAAAATATTCGAATACAGAATCCGCAATACTAACCAAAAAGTATTTTGCCGAATACCGAAAACTCAACACACAAATGTATTTGAATACTATTCGAATACCGGCAAAATGTATTCTGAATACTATTTATAATACTAAGTATTCGAATACGACCCAACTCTAAAGCAAACTCTATCATACACAAGTATAATTATTTACATTTTTCTACAATTGAACGGGAATCAACCTCTCTATACTAATAATATAAAGAGGTAAAGTTTGTAACTTTGTTTGTAAGGGCTAATGTTTGGAAATACCAAACCGATCATAAAAATTATTTTACACTCAGAAAGCTACACTTTTTGGAAGTGGTATAGGCTATATTTTATTAATTCTGAACAAAAAGTTCAGAAAAATATATATTTAACGCCCAACGAAGTAAGAATTGATCGGTTATTCTCCATTACGTTTTATAAGTTTCAAGACATTAATCCTGTAAATAGACGGCGTTGCGAGGTTCTAACCTTTTTCTATGCTTTCAATATATTAACTAAACTAACTGATGACGTCTGTTAAAGTCAATTAATAGTACATGACAATGCAACACCATAGTAACCTATAAAACCAAAAATAAATATTTATAACGCTTGTATTTATTAAACTAAAAATATTATTATTTTAGGCCACCTAAAACGAAACTTAAGAATTATTTTAATGGTTGAAAAATAGTGCATATTTTCTAATTCTTGATGGTTGCTAAACTCGGCTTAAACCCCATCACCGTCCGAAAATATACCCACTGTCCTGGGATGGGGTTAACAAGGGGACAAATGAGCCAAAATTAACAAAAATCATTCTTCATAAAAATTTTTGCTTGTAAAAAAATATGGTTCAGTAAGAGAAAATGTTGATTTGGTATACAGAGTTCCCAAAAACCTAAAAACCATTTTTTTTCAGAAATAAAGTACCAGCGTAATTTTTTATTTTTATGCAAAATTATTAAAAAAAATTATTTAGAATAGCATTTTAAACAACTTTAATAATGTTACAGGGGTATCATGAAATTTTATAAAACTGTTTGGAGTAAATTTTTAAATTAAAATGAACCAAAACAACAAAAAAATTCATCACCTGCTTTCACCAAATTTCTACACCACACAATTTTTCAGTTGTAAATACGAATATCATTAAGGTATTTTTGCCAAATTATAAAGTTTAATAAAATTTTCTATTGTTGCTTTTATCAATTACAAACACTAATTTAAATAAATTATACTGATAGTATTTTCCTTAAAAATAAAACATAAAGTTACCTTACTTCGTGAATCCTATTTTGTTTTACTAGGACAACTTTTTATAAAGACCAACTATTTTTTTATTATTTGTCCTCTTGTTTACCCTATTCGTGGACAGTCTGCATAGCATGTTACACAATATAATATTTTTGTTAACATGTAACATAAGTTACTATAAGTTTCAATTAACAGAAAAATTAAAATCTACTACTAATAAAAAATAAAGGTATATATTTCATATTCCCATAGTACCTAGGTACACTAGAACTGGTCAAATAAAATAAATCTGCTTTGTTAATGGGGAAATAAAATAGCTGATAAACTTCCACAAAGCATAAAATTATTGCGGAAGTCGGAATTTAAATTTAATCACCACACAAGGAAACTGTAAATTCTCAAGTTATTATATTCGCAGATCGTAAGAATTGGTCTTAGAAGATAAATCTGATTTAGAGAGTCAGCATTCTAAAACCGTTATATTCCTATGACATAATTGACTCTTACGTTAAAATAAGTCGTAAAACTGGTTTAAGAACGTTTTGCGTTTAGATAAATGTTAATTTTGTTAATGACGGTCATTAATTTTACCTTTACATGTTCAAATAAAAAGGTATAAATATATATAATATAATAGATGGTATTTATTTGGGTACACGCCAAAATAAAATTAAAGTACTAAAAAACCAAAAAAATTTTAAACTAAGTAAAAGATAATTAAAAATTATAATTAATTATTAAGATTTTTAATTATCTTTTTACTTGTTTAAAATTTTTTTAGTTTTTAGTACTTTTAATTTTATTTTGGCGTGTACCCAAATAAGTACCATCTATTAAATGAATCCGCCAAACTACAGAACATATCTTCAATATATAATATAAATGTTACCTTGGCGCAAAGTTTTACTAAACCTATATAACAAGATTAAACAAAAAAACTAGAGAAAAGTACCGCATTGACCTTTACAAACGAGTATTAAAAATGGTTTTATACGGTCATTTTAAATTAATTTTTATGTGGCAGATTTTTTGGCCAAACCAGGCTTTCCTGATTTCCTGATTTTGTAGAAAAAGTAATAATTATATATTTTTTAATAAAGCAATAGGAAAAGCATTAAAAATCTTAAAGGAGCCAAAAGTGTAAAAATGGAATGCCCTGGTAATTTTGATTGCAATAAAATGAGCGTGCCAACTTTAGTAAGATTCCAAATTTTTCAAAATTTACTTTTAACCAATTGCTGAGATATAACAACACCACATTTTTATTTAAATTTGGCAACAATGCTAATTTTAATGATCATTTAGGGATGCCAAAATATGCCCAAATAAAAAAAATTGTAAACACAGATTTATCTGTTTTAAAGATATGTGGGTGCTAAACTATTTTTTGCTCAGTGTGTAGGGTATCATATCTAAATCTAATCAACTAAGATGCAAAATTTAAAAAAATTTAATACGGACTAAATGTGGCTTGCTCAATTTAATGCCATAAGAAATAACTAGAACATTCTATTTAAAAAAAGAAAAAAGGGTGAAAATACCAAATTTGATAAATGTAGCTTTGGCCGTTGTAAAGATATTTAAAAGTTGCGGTACTTTTTACTTACCCAGTACAGTTCAGAGTTGGGTCGTATTCGAATACTTAGTATTCTGAATAGTATTCAGAATACATTTTGCCGGTATTTGAATAGTATTCGAATACATTTGTGTGTGTGGTATTTGGTATTCGGCAGAATACTTTTTGCTTAGTATTCGGGATTCTGTATTCGAATACTTTTTTGAGTATTCGAATACCGGCGTTTCGAGTATTCGAATACCGGAATGTGTAAGCAGTAGTCGAACGGCAAAATTGACATGTAGTTGAGTACCAGAAGGGAACAAAAAGTAGGGAAAAATGAGGTGAGGACCTTTTTTTGTGCTCTTTAATTCTCGGTTGGTTTTTTTCTTTTGGTATTCGATTTTGTTTTCTCCAGTATTCGAATAACGATTCCAGGTGATCGTGAATACCGAGTATTCGAATACTTTTTTATTCAGGTATTCGGTATTCGAATACTTTTCTTTTCGTATTCATATCGATTTTAGCATTCGACCCAACTCTGGTACAGTTTAATATTAAATTGTCTACTACTAAAACCTAAAAAAAAAATGACAAGTCCTAGCTATCAGATCGCACCAATCTTCTCAACAATCTGGGGTATTGCTCAGATAATAATAAAATTGTTGGGCATATTCAGAGTGAATATTATGATAGAAATTTTAATACCCCAGATCAATAAGAAGATTGGTGCGATGTGGTAGCTAGGACTTGCTGAATTATTTTTTAGCTTTTAGGATAATAAAACCGTTTAAAATATATTTTTTTACATAATTTATTTTCGTGTTTTTAGTTTTGTTGTTAGTTGATACTTATTTTGTGGAAAATTTATAATTCAACATTTTGTGGCGGCCGCCATCTTAATTTTTTTTCATAGTGAGCTCTATTCTATCAATCAAGCCCATTTATTTAATACCCAAATTGAAGGTGTAGTAAAGGAATATGTAATCCGCCATTTTTTATCGGAGGCCATCTTGGATTAACAGTCATAAATATATATTTTATTGCATTGTCATCAAGGTTAAGAGTGTGAATTAAATTCGAGATCGATCGGTTGTCAGGAAGGGGGTCAAGCTTCAATTACTAAATTTGACTTAAACAAATAATAAATAATAAACAGATCAAGTAAGGTTAAACTGTTAAATAAAAACAAAAGACATGTTAATAGATTAGTTATTAAAATTTAAAAGTGATATACCTTCTTAAGGTTATCGTTCCATAAATAAATACAAATAGAAGAAAACGGTTTTCTATAATTCGCTTGTTACCCGCGGACTTCCTGGTTTAACCACGATTCAAGTCACTATTAATCAAGAGGCAGGGGATCAAAGGTTAAGCCGCGCGGCCTGGATTAAGTTACTTGCACGCGCTTAAATAAAATTAAATGCATCCGGCAAACCCGTCGATTAAATATATCTTTTAAAAAATTTGAGCGTGCATGCTTTTAGTTCTTTTTGGCTTTAAGTCTCTTTAATTTACTTAGATAATTTTAGGATTAAGCAAGAAAATAACAAACAAGAAAAGTGCCCGAACAGATATTGGTGATATTAAAAAAGCTGCTAGTACAACTTCTAAGTATCAAAAAAAAGGGATATATTTTTAGATATTGGCACAAAATTTTTACAATTTTGAATCACCGTGTATACCATATGACGATTTTCATTAACGCTTCTGCTATTTCAGATAAAGAAGAAGTTTTTTAAAGAATAACTTTTCTCGAAATATTAAAAATAAAAAAGTTACAGATATAGTTAAATATACCTGTAACTTTTTTACTTTTGATATTATAACATAACATAATAGTGAAATAAATGTGTCAATACCAACTTGAATTTTTCATCGCCCAATTTAAAATATAAATCAGTTTTAAGGCCATGACTACATTCCTTACAAATTCTTTTAACTTAAGAAAAATGCATACATTTCATGTTTATTTTAAATTGAATATAACAGACCAATCTAATTGGGAAATTTCATATTTTAATTTTATTAATATCTTAGGATAAATATATCCTTTAAACTTAAAGTGTTTAATAAAGCAAAATAAAAAAACACCTTCATTTTTTAAAATAAATAATGTATTTTTCTTCTTTTTTTCTAGTAAATAATGTTACCCAAATTTCCACTGTACTTCGCCTATTCCCGTCACAAATGGGCGTATAAAACGCCGTACGCCCTACGCCTAACAATAATAGGTTGAACACACATGAAGGCGCGTTTTTTTCTGCTGGCGTAAAATTTTCAGCTCCAGCTCACGCATGGTCCAGACGCCTGACGTAGAAACGCTTCGCGTAAGGGCATAGGTACTATGCCGGGTGATGCATCGCCGGGCGGGATATAGGAAATCCCATGTAATTTTTAATGGGGTCAATTATTGGCTCCCCTAATTATTTTAGAGAAAAATTCTATAAAAGTTTATTGAAGAGCATGCAAATCTACGTCCATGGTAAAAACTTTAGATTTTTCGGTTAACCCGTTTGCTAGTTAGATACTAATATATTTTTAAAAATTGTTACATTATTATCGCCTCATATTTATGAACAACAATAAAAATAACAATTAGCCTGTCATAACGTTGTCATTTTAAAATTGAGTGCTTTATTGTTATCAAAAAATCGTAGAGCGAAAAGATTAACCATGAGTTATACTACTAAAGAAAAAGTATTGATGATTAAATGGTACTATCAAGGAAATAGTTACCAAAAGGTGTCAGACATGTTCGCTGCTCAGTATCCGAATGGACCGATACCCGGAAAATTAACAGTCGATAGGACTTTTGAAAAATTTGAGACCAAAGGCATGGGGATAAATAACTGCAGATGTAAAGCTAGGGAGTATCAAAGAGAAGAAAATGTAAGAGATGACAGAGACTTGGAAATTTTATTGCACGTGGAAGAAAATGAAGGGAAGGTGAGTACAAGGAAACTTCAGGATATCATAGGAAAAGATCAATCAACAGTGCTCCGGATTTTGAAACGGCATAAATACATTTCATTCAAATATGAAAGACATCAAGAGCTAAGGAATGGGGATGAAATACGACGGCAGGAATTTTGTTTTGACATGATGGAAAGGGCAAACATAGACAGGGAATTTTTAAGCAATATTTGTTTTACTGATTAGTGCACATTTACGTTACACAATGAACCCAATCATCAAAATTACCGATACTGGAGCAAAAAAATATCCACAGAAACTAAATGCTTGAGCGGGGATTTTCGGACAACATATCATTGGAACATTTTTTCTTAATCAAAATTTGAATGCAGAATTTTATTTGGAACTACTCGAAGAACTAATTTTACGCGCTTTAAATGATGTATCCAGGAAAAATGAGGAAATTTGGTACCAAATGGATGGCTGCCCGGCACATAATACCCTGGCTGTTCGGGAATATTTACACAACGCTTTTAATGGAATTGTTATTGGCCTAAATCACACCATAAATTGGCCAGCCAGGTCTCCTGATATTACTCCAAATGACTTTTTCCTCTGGGGCTATTTAAAAATCATGATAAACAAGGATAAAAATTACTCTAATCTAGATGAGCTAAAAAAGCTATTTCTGCAGAATGCAATAAAATTTCAATTTACCAGTTAACCAATGTAAGAAGACAATTTTATGAACGTCTGGGTTATTGTCTAGCAGTCAATGGAGGAATATTTGAAAATTTTCTTAAATCTTAAGTTTATTTCCAACATATTAATTATTGTACTAATATTAATAATTTATTAAAGCATGTAAATATTATAAATATCATAAGTTCTTGAAATTTGTTACTCTAGTTTAGTTTAACCTAACTTAATTCGTTTGTATAAAACAACTTTAATCTTTTCACTGTACGATTTTTTGATAATAATAAAACACTAAATTTCAAAATGACAACGTAGTCACGCTAACTGGTATTTTTATTGTTGTTCATATATTTAAGGCAATATTAATGTAATAATTAAAAAAATATATTAGCATTTAACTAGCAAACGGGTTAACCAAAAAATCAAAAGTTTTTACCATGGACGTAGATTTGCATGCTCTTCAATAAACTTCAATAGTTTTCACAATTTTCCCTAAAATAATTAGGGAAGCCAATAATTGACCCCATTAAAAATTACATGGGATTTCCTATATCCCGCCCGGCGATGCATCACCCGGTATATAGTTTTCACATGATATGCCGCGCGTCTGTTGTGCGCTGCATGCAAAGCAGGGTAGCCGTTTCTTCTATTTTATAACAAATAGCCGGTATGGAGACACTTGATACTGAATTATTGATAGTTAAAGAAAACGGAAACCTTTGTTAAATTTCGGATAAAAATCGAAATGCAGGGGTCTTAAAAGAATATGGCTCTGGCTTTAATAATTTATATTTATTTTTCGCTAAAAAGCGATATCAAATACTCGACGGTATTTTTTTTCATTACGGCATATAACCATTATAGGATGTAAACTTTTAAAGACTTAAAGTTTTAAATATTGAAATTACCATTGACAACAGCAATATCTCTATAAAAGCTTCTCGTCCCCGCCACTAAAGTCGCTTTATAAGCGATATAAATTTCATCATTAACAAGTGGAAAACTGCGGGATTTTATCCGCTGTCGTCATAAATAGCGGGCTGGGAGACTTTAAAGTCCTCTTAAAGAACAGGTGGTATTTGCATTTCAGAAAATTAACTTTATTTCAAAGGATTACGTTAACAATTCCAATGTGCCGCAACTCAGTAATTGAAGAACTATGCTGCTTTCGAAGGCCGTAAACGTCAACTTCGATAAGATGAAGTTTCGTTTGCATAAAATGTGTTCGTCCGTTTAAATTACATAATGGGTCTCATTAAAAAATTAAAAATAATAATTTGCACTTTATTTCATGGCTTGATAAATAAAATTTCAAAAAATATGTTGTTTTGGCGTTGCAAAAAATACAAGACAACTGCATTTGTAGATATTTTACAAAATTACACTAACGAAATTTAATATCAACAAATCAATTTTATATTGTTTTAACATTTCATAATTTATTGAAGAATCGGTACACTTTTGTTACGGTTACCGTTCTTAAAATATATAAAAAAATACATACATCTACTATCTGTCCACGGATTATTACAATAGGCCCAATTGACTAAAATAAAAAAAAAATTACGAAAAAGAAATGTTTAGTTTGTATACAGGTAGGGCAAAAGAACTTGAAAAATATGATTTATTTTCAGAATACACTGTCTTTATTTTATTTTTATTAGTGGCGTAGCTTGTCTTGTCCCTTCTCACAATGAGTTCAGGGCCAAAAATTTTTTTGAAGTCCAACCAAAGAAGACTTTCCACTTTCCAAAAAACATTGTTTTTAGAATTTTAGCAGTTCCTTTGTTCCTAAAAAAGGTTTAAAGACAAAAAAAAGCCGCCCAATTTAGCCGACAGCTTAACAGTTTTCCACAACTTAAATTTTTTTATGAATATTTTTTTTTATTTAATTTTTGGTCATTTTGTTCTTTTGTTAACCCCATTCGTGGACATTGGGTAAAATGCTTTAATAACTATAGGCTATATTTTAGAGTAAATGCTAGCAATCTGTTAAAGGTACCATAACGCTTAACCTAACAAAGAAAAGTTTGGTGCAATTAAGACGTTATAGTAGATTAGTGGATTTTCCTAAAAAAAAATAATATAATTTATTTTGGTATCTTTTATTTTATAAAAATTGCCACAATAACTCAATATCTTTGTAATTATTGTCGTAAAGTACTAGATATATTAAGTTAATTTTTTTATTCAGAGAACTTATATGTTTCCGTGTGAACGCGCTTTTACTTCTTTTCATTAAATTTACTTTCACCCTTTTATTTTTTAACGTTACCAACGCGCAGGTAATTAAGCATATTTTGCTTAGTTTACTCACTAAGATTTATTATTTATTATTTATTTTTTTAAATTGTTAATAAAATAAATATTATTTTAGGAGCTTAAAATAATCGAAAAAATACTTCTCAAAAGTATATCACACATTGTAAATCTGTCAAGGCGTTTTTAAAATAATGATTATTTTATTATTTATTTTTACCTTAAGAACTTTTTGTTCGAGTTTTATTATTACGTTAATAAATATTTTAATTTACCAGACAACAATGTATTATTATATTCAGGTAAATTAAATACCCATGGGAAGAAAACGCTTCCTGCTAAAAGGCTTTAATTTAGTTTACTGCTAGTAAATAAGGCACTCAGTCACTTAGATATTGTACAGTTCAGTCCAATTAAAGCAAGCAGTCCCGTATAATTCTAATATTTGTAAACTTTTTAAAAAATCCTGAAATACGTCAATATTAATGTTAAGGGAAACACATTTTGGTGTCAAAATTTACCTGTTCAAGGTTATTCCCTCCATCCCCTATACACCATTACAAACGTCAATAAGTTTAAATGAAAAGGGGGACAACCTACCTCATATAAAAAGGTTTAAATTTTTTTCTTTAAAATCAGTTAAGTAGTCTTAAAAAAAAATTGCCCTAAATTTCGAGGTCTCCAGTTAGAAGCTTACCCATGTTTGATTCGAAGGTGTAGTACATTATTGTGCATTTTTGAACGAATTTATTTGTTTTCTATTACCTTCTGTTTGGCCAAAGAGTTCATACCTGTATATCTGTACTAGTTGGATATATATATATATATATATATATATATATATATATATATATATATATATATATATATATATATATATATATATATATATATATATATATATATTCGTGATGGACCTACGTATCCAATTCTATTTTGATATTTTATAAAAAAAAACTTATAGAGGTGAGCCACGCTTTAAATAACACAAAATTTAGGGTGAATTTTCTCGAAAACTGCTGATTTGATTTAAAAACTGAAGGCCATTACAGAGGTACTTTGAACCCCTCTAAGATGAGGTATCACTTTTTGACGCTGGTCTTGGTGGGGGACGGGATAACCCTAAACAAATAAATTTGGATCCAGAACATGTCACCTTAAAATAAAAATTGACGTAAAGAACTTATGTTATTTTCCGCTATTTTGTGACAGTAAATACATTTTAAATAATTAAAATAGAACAAATAATTTACAAATTGACGTGTTTAAGGATTTTTGTGTAAGCGTATGAAAAATGAAATTCAGTGGCGGCCGGTCAGGAGATGCAGGGGGAGCATCGTTTTCTCTAAAAATCCTAGCAAAAATAAAAGAAATGTTTAGTAGTCAGATTGTTGACATTTTTTTTTTGTTAACAAGAATTTTAATTTCAATAATTTCTATATTTGTGATTATATTACGATTTACTTTCCGAGTCACCCTACGATTTCACAAAAGTTTCTACCGTAAAATATTTAGACAATCGTGTCTTTCAGATTCATTATTAAAAGTACCTAACAAAGTCAAAGGTTAAAGAAAGCATATCTTAGTGGAGCAAAATATGTTTTCTTCAAGTTTAAAAACTGATCCTAGAAATAGGCAACTTAAAATACAAAGACATCCAAATTCCATTATTTTTATTATGTTATAGACTGGATGCACACTCAAGATTTGCTCTTGTATGATTTTTGTCGATTTATATATATATATATATAACTAACCAGAACTAAAGTACATATTAACCCTAAAAAATACAAATAATAACATAACCTAAGAGCTTATTGGCCTGTGACGCAACGGTTTAAAAACCTTTATTTTTTTTGCTTCTAATATTTATATTGTCATTTTCAAATACTGTTTGAATCACTCCGATGAATGTGTTTAGAAAAAAAATTGACTTAGGTTAGTGACAATTTTTAAGTTTATTACGTGCGCGTGTTGTATTTGCATTTCGTAATTAGCATAATGTTGCCTATTTATGACCAAGTGTGTGTTTTATTCAAAACGCCATTGTCTAGGGGCACAAATTAGGACCAAAATAACTTTTTAAATTCGGAAAAAACTATACCAGTATTAGAAATAATTAGACATGCAAAATCCAACGACAAGGTTGTAACCACATGTTGTAACGCGAAAGTTTCACAAGGAGTGATATACGGAATATAAGTGGTTGTTCGGTAGTTTTATTTGAAGAGACTTTTTGTTTACATTGTTAAATAATAGGCGCAGAATTTACACACATATTCACATGTTTAAAGTCTTGAAAAATTGACCTATCATTACAAGAAGTATTATAATTCGCTCGAGAAAATAAATTTTTGAATTCAGTTATTTTTAGTTTACCGTCTCCCTTCTCCTGTTCTTATGATCAAAAAAAGAAAATGTAACTTTTTATTGCAAGAGGTCGTTAACATTATACTATTTATAGTAAAATCTTAGGGTTAAAAAACTGCTTCCCTCATTTTCAAAGCCGCTAGCTGCCACTGATAGAATTATAAGGGGTTGCTCGCTTTAAATGAAATGCACTGTATGGCTACGTAACAAAACAATACCAGCAAAAATGTCAAGGCTATAGTGTCAATCACAAACCTTTTTAAAGCCGTGATAAAAATGTAAACAATACGAATTAAGAACCATGGCAAATCAGACTTTTCACACCGTAGTGAATAGACTATTATATTAGAAATTTTACGCTTTGTGGCAATTTAGTGATTTGTACAAAAATAAAACTCTTAAATGTTATAAACATTGTTTTTATGTCTGAAGGAAATAAAGCAAGACAATCTTGTTAAACTGGATATATCTCTTTTAAATTATAAAATACAAGATTAATGAAGTGCACCACCTATACTGCATATTAAGTCAATTAGGGCAATTACGTTTAACAAGAAAATAGTACCTAAATAAACTAATTTTTTTCCTGGAAAGTTTTTGTTTAAAAAAGTGTAATAATTTTAAAATTAAGTGTTTTTAAAATTTATTAAAATATAGTATTTAAGAGTACTTACCGCTTAACCGCTCAGTACGCAGAGTGTCAAAACTGTCAGAATAAAGTCATCCCATTGGTTTTATTTGACAATTTTGACATTTATGGAACTAAGAGGCCAAGTACTTCTAAATGCACCCATTGTCTTTTCATGAGCGTCTGTTTTATACAAATATAAATACAAGTTTAGCCTTAAAAAACACCTAGGGCTTGCCAAAATATCGAATCGAAGTCAAAGATGCCTGTATTTTTATTAATTTAGCAGTGTTAAATAAAAAAGGCTTTTGGAGTCAAATGAGCATTTAAAGTCTAATATTTTAGTAAAACGTAATTTTATTTTTTTCTTTGTAAAGGTTACTTTTACACCTTTTTTTGCCTTTATTTTAGAAGGTTTGAAAAATAACAGAAACATACACAATAAAAATATTTAACAAACTTTGCCATTGACTATATCAATTATTAAAACCACGTAAATTACTTTAAAAATTTAAAAATTGTAATACCAAAATACAAAATGTTCTTAATTTTATGTAAAATTTTAAATATTTAATAACTATTTAATTCTAAAAATATTTTTGACACTTTACTAACTAATTAAAAGAAAAAGCAGTTTTTTCTTGGTCAATTTTTACAATTTTCTAGTTTTTGGTGTACCTGTACAAGAAAGAAACATAATTATTAACATGATTTTTCTTCTAAGAAAAAAAAATCATTTGTGATACACGACTTTCTTAAACATTAAAGTTTTTGTTCGTTTGTGCCACTGTAGAGTCCATCCGTGGACATACTGTATACAAGTGTTACATAAATGGAGGGTGGAGACATCTGATAAACAAACATGCCAATTATTTACATAGATATCATTCGCAACATCTAGCAAAAAATATTTAATTTTTTTTTAATTTTTATTTTAACAAATTATTGTGTAACCAAATCCATATGCTATATTTTTTTATTAAAGAGAATTAAAACGTATTGATATAAATAAACAACCGTTTATGTAATATTTGTATCCATAATTGGCGTAGGTTAAATAACAAACTTGTTTAGATGTAGCTTTCACCGATACTTGCTCATCGTTGACCTCCTTTTCATATTAAAAAACAAAATCTATACATACCAGCATTCTGTATGGAATAAAAAAATTATTTTTTAAAATGCGATCTAAGAAAGATGGTACAAGGCATCAATATATTTAAAGTTTACCTTTATTGTAGAAAAAAGATAAAGAAATCAAAATTCCATACGTAAAATGAAAAAGAATGATCTTTTTCTGAAGGATACCAACTTACTAGACAGTCGTATACCTACAGAAAAAAGCATTAGTATAAGATAATTAAGTTGTTAAATTTTAAATATTGCCCCAGTACCAATACTTATTTATATATTTAAAAAAAAAAATGAAGACGCACTTTTTGCACCAAAAGAATTTTTTTAGTATACAAGAAAAAAATTCTACCAGTGTCGTCCATGACGGGTTTAAAGTAAATATTTTTAAGAAAAAGTAGTACGCAAATTCCTTTTTTTAATAAAAATATTTATTTATATCTCCATTTATTTTAAAACGGTTGGTGTATAATTAGTTCGTATTCCCATTTATTATATTCTACATTTAAAAGTAATCTTTGTTATTTTGTTTTTTAATTAGATAGGAATTTGACCATGCCGAGAAATGTTTTTATTTTTTTACGTAAAACCTTACATCAAACAAAAAAACAATAGACCAAATTTGTTTTAAACTAAATGGAAATTTATTTTTTGTTTGTTTTTAGAATAATGCAGTGGCATGGACAACACTGGTAAAACATATTTTTTTCTTGTATGCCAAAAAATGTCTTTTGGTGCAAAGGGTAAGCTTCCAAAATTTTTTAAAACTTTCTGAATGAGTATAAAAGTTATTATAAAAAAATAAAATATTTTTAAAAGTTTACACCCCGTAGTTCAAATACTAAAACGTTTAGAACATATTATATGAAGTTTTTTTTCTTATTTTTTGGTGGAAAATCACCTTATACAATGTTTTGCATTTGTTAAGAAACACCCAGTGTATTTAAAAAAGTGCAAATATTTTTGTTTACTTCTTAATATTTTTAGCAACGAGACCAAGTTAGTACTTCTTGTCATAAAATATCCTCTATAAGTTTTAAAAAAATGATTAAATAGAATGCCGGGTATTGGCATGCGATATCGTAAACATTTTTTTTCATGATATGTTTCATCACAGAGTATATTCTGGACTTTCGTTTTTCTTTTTAGTATTATAAAACTATTAAATTATTAAAAGATGATAATAATAAATAACCTGGGTAAAATTACAGGCACCGAAACAAGAACCAAAGAAAATTTTATTACAGGATTTCATTTTTTTTAAATTTAAATATGTCTTTTTATTCTTTCTTTGAAGGTCAATATCTTCCTAAAGAAGCATGATAAAACTGTTTTTGTATGAGGTACTAACACTATTTCGGCTTACTTTATCACCCATATTACCTCACATCACCTTTTCGGACACCCTGTATTAGATTACAAAAAAGTTCTTAAAATTTCCTAAATTTTTAATAAAAAGTCTTCTAAGTTTAGTTACTGGTTAAGCAGTGCCAAGTTTTAAAGATATTTTTAAGGTGATCTGTAAGTTCGGAGGGGTCAGTCATAGTGTTTTCACGAATTTATACCTGTTTGGAAAGTAACCAAACATATAATTAAAATTCTCACGACAACATAAAATGTGCCTATTAAACAGTACAGTCCGAAAAAGAAAGATAAAAGTCCAGTGTAGGGCCCTAACTTTCGAATTAAAACTTACAAATTTCTGATGGAAAAGCAGTGTCCTTATTTATTAGGCCACTAAGCTGCCTAAAGCCTAGCGCGCCGTTTGGTAAATAGGCGCCACAACCAAAATCAATTTTATATTTTTAAGGTTTTAAAAATTAAAAAAAAATTAAAAGGAAATCCTGAAATAAAATTTACGAGTTTATTTTGGTCTTTGTTCGGTGCCTGTTATTTTACCCAGGTTATTTATTATTATTATCTTTTAATAATTTAATAGTTTTATAATACTAAAAAGAAAAACGAAATTTCAAAATATAGTTTGTGATGAAACATATCATGAAAAAAAAATATATTTACGGGATCGCATGCCAGCATCCGGCATTCAATTTAAGCATTTTTTAAAACTTATAGAAGATATTCTATGACAAGAGGTTCTAACTTGGCCTCGTTGCTAAAAATAAGAAGTAAACAAAAGTTCTTGCACTTTTTTAAATATACTATAAAATTACTTAAAATTTTTATAAAATATTGTTTTTTTATGAAAAGTTTTAAACTTTTATAGTCATTCAGATTAACAAGGTATTAAATTTATAACTTAGGGTTTTAACAAAAATATGTTTAGTTTTTTTTTACTTTTTACTAGTTATTATTATTATGCAAATTGTTGTGTGCTCATAAGCTGACTTTTCACTTTAACTTATTATTTTTTTATGTAGTTTACAAAGATAATAATGTAAAAATATTTGTTAATTAATGTTTAATATTTTTTTACAATATATTAGTAACAAAATAAAAAAACTATTTAAAGATTCAAAATACCTCTTTTTATATTAAAAAAATACATTTTTATATATATGTATATATATATATATATATATATATATATATATATATATATATATATATATATATATATATATATATATATAAAAAAATTGAAACTTACCCTTTGCACCAAAAGAAATTTTTGGCATACAAGAAAAAAAAATTTTACCAGTGTCGTCCATGCCACTGCATTTTTCTAAAATAATTTTTTTTTAAATTTCCATTTAGTTTAAAACAAATTTGGTCCCTTGATTTTTTTGTTTGATGTACGGTTTTCGCGTAAATAAATAAAAACCATTTCTCGGCATGGTCAAATTCCTATCTTATTATAATAATTTAGGAATTTAGAATAAATCACGAAGATTACTTTTTAATGTAGAATTTATTAATTGGGAGTACAAATTGACCATGCAAAACAATGGTTTTTATTGATTTTACGCGAAAACCGTACATCAAACAAAAAAGAAGTCAATAAATCAAATTTGTTCTAAAATAATTGGGGATTTAAAAAAGATTTTTATTAAAAAAAAAAGGAATTATCGTATTATTTTTTCCTTAAAAAATATTTACCTTAAACCCCTCATGGACGACACTGGTACAAACTATTTTTTTGTTTGCTAAAAAATGTCATCTGGTGCAAAAGGTGCGCATTCTATTTTTTTTAATATATGAATAAGTATAAAAGTTATTATAAAAAAACAATAAAAAAATTAACATCGCGTAGTTTGAAAACTAAGACGTTTAGAACATAGGTTCATATATAGTTTTTTTCCTTATTTTCTAGTAGAAAATCACCTTCTAAAATTGTTTGCATTTATTTAGAAACACCCTGTAGATACCTATTCCTTTAAGAATTTTTTGTGTCTTTCTGCTACGAATTGTACGGGTAAAAAATATTTTCTTCACTAAAACATTGTCATTAAAGTTGTCTAGCAGATGGGAAAACAGCTGATCTTTCTATTCTATTTATTGAGGCAAAAGAAGTAAAATATTGTAAAAGTAATATTTGAACGTTTTTAGATAATGAATGTAGAAATATTAAATTATTATGAACTGATTAAATTTTCTATTATGTATGTTAGTTAAATAATAATTATTATTAGTACTTATTTTTGTAAAAGAGATTATTTGGTGGGTGCAAATTTGTAAAAGTCCTTAACGTTTTTATTCTTAAAAGTAAATCAAAAAATATAGTAAAACATATAAAATTTAAAAAACAAATTTATAAATTTTACACAAGTCACAAGGTTTTAAAAATATAAAGCCTCCTAAAGATTTCTATTTTATTATTTATTGTCATATAAAAATTTTAAATTAAATCCATTGTTAAAATCGCATAGAGTTTACTTTTTTAAAATATAAACGCATATAAAGTTTTTGACTTTTAAATTAATCAATAACAATCCCTAAAATACAAAATGCATTTTAAGTTTCTTTTTATTTCATGGCAGAAAATAGTAAAAATAATTATAAAATGTTATGTTATTATTTAACATACCTCACCTGTTTTTAAAACTTGCTGAACCATCTGAAATAAATTAAACGATCATTCAAAATTTCAAAATTATAAACGGATAGTTAACTTAAATAATTATTTCTTACAGTCAAACGAATTCTATATTTGTCTGTGACTAAGTCATTAAATTGCTTGTTTAAATTTACATTTATAACTTTGTAATGACACATATTTTTTCCTGTTAAAAGAAATTAAACTTGTCTGCAGGAAATTTTAAATTGACTTTGCTTGTTTGAAAAAGATCGTTATTTTTTTCCAAATATTGAATAGTGTATTTTATGTACTTGAAGACTTAATACTACTACTGAAAAAATAAAACCCTAAAAGTAAGCAAATGAAAATCTGTAATAATTATGTCTTTAATTTTAAAATAAAGCAAATTTTATTTGATTTTTTTAGCGTATAAATTAAACCCAAATACAAAGTTTCTGTATACTTTTATAAATTTGTCATATTTATATCAAAATGAAAACGGTTGTACCAAATTTTGGTCTTGCTCTTTATTCTCCATTTTTGAATAGACAGAATCGCATGCAACATAAGTGCAATGTTGTTTACTTTAAATTATTTTTATGCAATATTACATTAATGTCTCATGATACTGATTATGTGAGTCTGGAGAATAAGCCAACCAAATATAAAGGTTGCGTTTTTAAAAGTTTTGATGGCTATTTTTTTTTCTTTACCAAGAGAAATATCAAAAAATCAAAAAATCTTTTTCTATAAAACGTAGGGAAAAAATTAAATGACATATTATTTAAAACCCCTTTATTAAACCCTTAACCTGCACCCCCAGCAACTTAAAAATCTTATATGACAACACCCCTTATGTGAAATCTCTATAGCTAACTTGCCCCCATAAAATCAAATCAAAATATTTAAATATAAAGCAGTTAATAAATTTGTTATTCAATAATGGAAAATAAAAAAGTTAAATATGATGCAAATCGTATATTATTTGAGAATGTTTGATAGTTGTGTGATGTTGTACATTTTAAAAATAATTTATCTTAATTAAACGGTTGATATCAGATAATACTGAAGATGGGGCCAGTCGCAATGATAGAGGAAACGTCAATACAAGTAATGATTGACGGTTAATAGACATCTATAAATATTTAATTTCTACGTATAATAATAAATTAGCAATTAGGATTCGAAGACTGAATACGTCAATACAAGTTAACTTTTTTGTTTGTCATAACTAGCAGTTCCTAAAGAGTGTCGTTAGAAGGTCTGTACAAAATGGTTGATATTTTGCGAGATGAGGGTGTGAAAGTTTGTATTGGCTTTTGGTTATTTTTTAATATTTTATTTATTATTATTTTTTACAACATTTAGTATTAGGATGAATTTTAAAATAATAAATCAATAGCTACTCATATTTTTGCTGTTAAATATGAAAGAAGCCACCTGCAGTCGTGTGCTTTTGTTTAAAGTGCTATTACATTTTTACTTCGGTATATTATGATTCTAGAAAATTATTTTAATTTTTTTACATTTTTTGCACAAAAAAGGGTAAGCATCATAAATATCGCTACGAGCAACCTTTTTGAGATATTTAAAAATAAACGTTTTATTAAAATAAAATGTTTAATCTGCAACATCTTACAAACGGTTGCCCGTAGCAATATTTATCAAGTATACCTTTTTCGTGCAAAAAATACGGAAGAATAAAAACTTTTTTTAAAGTTCGGATAAACCGGAGCAAAAAAAGTTATGAAACCTTAAACCCAGGCAAAGGACTGCAGATGGCTTCCTCTTCACTATACGACTATGCTAAAATACTATTTAATACCAAATTTTGCAAAAAAATATAATATTAAAATATTGTAATTTTACCTGAAATGAAATAAAAACTTTGATCCCCTGTATCTTGCAAACAATCTTTTCGACCAAGGTTAAATAATAAGAAGTAAACAAAAATTTGTTAGATCGAGATGTAGGTCTAACTAAAAAGAAATAGCTACTACCATGCTAAATGTTGCTTAAAGTAGCTTAAAAGCTTTTCTTTATTTTTAGCAAAAACAAGGATGTATTTTTATGTCCTAATTTCATTGCTGATCTAAAATTTTGTTTACGAATTTGCAAATTATTACTTTTTTAAAAACATAGAATGTTAAAAACTGTACTTACAATTAATGTGTATGCTTTATATTTTACATGAAAATATCCTGTTTATTTAAATATACCGATCTACTACCACAACTTACACCAGAGTACTAATAGACATATAAAAGATCAATATAATGTGTTTATTGGTTTAGTTTTTAAGAAAAACAAAAAAATTAGCTAATTATCTTGTTAAAAAAAATTGAAATGATTTTTTTATTAAATTGTGTATGTGTATTAAAAGTATTCCTAATAATAATTTAAGCTTATGCGTATAGGTTTGGAATCACCCGGTATACAATTAATAAATAATAAATAAAATAGGGGAAAGTTTGTTAGGAAGTAAGAACGAGACGAAAAAAGCAAAAATAAACATATTTTGGGCACAGAAACTTTAGTTGGTGCAACACATAAAAACACATATATATTTTTTATTAAAAATTTATATTTTTGAAAATAAGGTTAAAATATGGTGTGGTCCATTGATATTGTAAGGGTACGTTTACTTCTGACATTTATATTATATGTATATATATATATATATATATATATATATATATATATATATATATATATATATATATATATATATATATATATATATATATATATATATATAAAGTTTTTGGTTTTTCTTGGACCTTAAAATTTATTTTTGGTAGGATTTTTGGGGTTTTAGGTCCACTGGTTAAAAAAATTGTTTTTTTTATTAATTACATTTTAATTACTACGACGTTTCGGTCATGATGTTTCTTCTTGATCTTCATTAGATACTACAGATAACAACATTATATAGGTATATTTTTTATTACTTACCAATTAAGAAAATCGGTGTAGTGAAATATACCATATACACAACAACAAATATGCAGCACAACTATTTTAAATTTAATTTACTTTACACATAATAATTTAAAATTTATGCTGCTGCACGGACTTATACATACAAGAAGGATCGGGAGTGGTACGAAAAGAATGTTATTTTTACTATTTTTTTACTGTCTAAGAAATTTCATAAAATAATAAAGTTTTTTGTTTTTTATTACTAATTTTGTTATTATTTTATGCTGTTGTGGTAAATTTTACTTAGATGTTTCTCGCGCAATAAACGCAATAAAAAGCAAAATTTAAAAACGGTATTTTTAAAAATATTTTCTAACCAAAATTAACCAAAACACAAAACAATTGACAAAACTAAAAATTTCTTTCTATACCATATGTTCCAAATCTATCGGAAAAAATACCAAACCTATTTAAAAACCACAACATTACAGTAGCGCACAAAGGACATAACCTCCTAAAAAATAATTTTAGCCAACTAAAAGAAATAATTTCGAAAGATAGAAAAACTCACGTTATCTATGAAATCCCCTGCAGAAATTGCAATGGTGTTTATATCGGACAAACAAGCCAATACCTTAAAAACCGCTTATATGGCCATCGTTATAACAAATAATTAATAGTTTAAAAAACTAAAAACACGCTTTTATATGCAACCGAACTAAAAATTAGAAAATAATTTTTCATTAAAAAAATATTGTCATTTCATAGTAAAAAGCGTGGGGTGCATTTTACTATTTTTTCATAACTTTTCCATCATAGATATTTGCAAATATAATAATTATAACATTTAATATATTTGTCACCCCACGCTTTTACTATGAAATGACAATATTTTTTTAATGAAAAATTATTTTCTAATTTTTAGTTCGGTTGCATATAAAAGCGTGTTTTTTAGTTTTTTAAACTATTAATTATTTTTCATTTTTAGTTTCTGCTACTCTTGACTCTATATTTTTATTGTTCATAAAAATTGAACACCAATGGTGCAACTAACCAAATTGTGTAAAAACTAAAAATTTCTTCTTCATTTAATAGCAAAGTTTGAAATGTTGCCAACAGATGGCATCCTAGGTGTTGTTTTTATAATATAATGGAATTTTTTTTTCCTGGCGATTCAAAAAAGATAACGGGATACTGTTTGCAGATTATTGCATTGTCATGTTTCCTTAATACGTGTGCAAAGTTTCAAAGAAATCGAATAGCTGGAAGTTGGTTAAAATTAGGCTCAAAGATTCCGTTACATAGGCAGCCAGATGGATAGATTGATAGATAGATAGTTACAACCCAAGTTAATAAAAGCGTGTTAAAAACAAAACCGCTCTAACAAATCATTGTCTAGAAAAATCACAAACATTTGATTTTTAAAACACTAAAATTTTACGCAATGAAAACCATACAAAAGAAGAGAGTTTTATGAAATGTTAGAAATTCACAAAAACAAAACCTGTATTTATTATAAAGCCGACGTCAAACATCTTAGTAAAATTTACCACAATATCATAAAATAATAACATTAATTTATTTAAAAAACTTTATAATTCTGTGAAATTCCTCAGACAATGAAAAAAATAATAAGAATAACATTCTTTTCGTACCACTTCCGATCCTTCTTGTCAGTATTTATGTATAAGTCCCTGCAGCAGTATATGTTTTTAATTATTATGTGTATAGTAAATTAAATTTTAAAATAGTTGTGCTGCATATTTGTTGTTTTGTATATGTTATATTTAACTAAACCGTTTTGTCTTAATTGATAAGTAATAAAAATATACCCATATAATGTTGTAATAGCAGATTAGGTTTTAAAATATATCTCCTTTGTAGTATCTAATGAAGGTCAAGAAAAACATCATGACCGAAACGTCATACTAATTAAAATGTAATGAATAAATAAAAAAGCAATAATTTTTTACCAGTGGACCTAAAACCCCAAGAAAATCCTACCAATATATATATATATATATATATATATATATATATATATATATATATATATATATATATGTATATATATATCAACAATTATGTATAGGTTTATTTTTTATTACATACAGTAAGTTAAATCAGTTTTCAACAATAGAAAAACTTTCTCCAATCTATTGTTTTACGTTATAAAACGTATTAAATAGTGTTAGTTGAGTTCACTAAAAGTAAAAAAAATGTGACCGCTTCGGTCCTAGACCCACGGTACTGTAAGGGTGAGAACACTTAGTTTCTATTCTTCATAATTATGACCAGAGCGGTCAATTCTATTTTATCTAAAAGTTATATATAGGACCCACACTAATATACCAGACAATACTGACCTTAGGTATAGCATTTTGGTAAAAAAGCTTTTATTATGGAATTTTTTTTGTTTTTTTATCTTTGGGTAATCCACGAAGGCTAAAAGCCTAAATACTAACGTACCGTGGGTGTCTTAAGCAGGGTAAGAGAAAGTTTGTTAACACGGGACTTAAAAACTTGAAGATTTGGGGGGAAGGAAATACCTCCGCTGGCAGTAGGTTCCACAGTCTAGAAACTCTAGGGATAAAAGAACGAACGAAATGGGAAGTTCGAGGCCTGTCCAATTGGACCGAATAAGGATGCATACGTGCGGCACCACAAGTTTCTCTGTTGGGAGCTGCCAGAGGAGGGACTATACTGGATAATTCGTCGGAGCAGAAGCCGTAAAAGTATCTATGGAAGAGCGATAGATCTCCCACGGCTCGACGATGGGCAAGCGAAGAAAGTCTTTGAGTAAGTAAACGATCATTAATAAGACGAACAGCCCTTCTTTAAATGGCATCAAGAATGCTGAGGGTTGTAGGGGATGCCATTCCCCAGACATGAGAACAATATTCCAGAGAGGGTCGAATTTGGGAGACCTACAAAGTGTATAAATTGGAAGGGGAAAAATACTTTTGGCTCGGAAAAGAAATCCAAGCTTTTTAATGCCGCGGTGGCTATAGATATAATGTGTTTATGCCAGTTAGGGTTATTTTCAAATGTGACGCCCACAAGGTTGAATGTGTCCCTGTTCTGCAAAACCTGGCCACTCATAAGCAAAGGGTGAGTGTTTGATGATTTTTTCGCGACAAGGAACATGATTGTGTTTTTAATGCATTAAATTGAACGAGATTTTTGGCGCCCCAATCCAATATCAAATTGAGATCCTGTGAAAAACTGATTTTTAATTAGCCCTTACCCCTTTCGCAGAATTAAGTCTTTTAGGCGAGAAGTTAGAGCAATTCCTGTATTTTTATTTGTTCGAGAATTTGATTTTATTTTCTTGGTATATCTTAAATTTTGCCAGATAATTTATTTATTTTAATTAATTTAATATATTTTAATTATTTTTTAAGAAACTATAGCTGGTTAAAAAAAATATATTTCCATTTTTAAACAATACCCTTGAATACCTTTAATTATAACAAAGAGGCAGAAAGTTATTCAAAAAAATTTGGATGTGACATAAAAAATTAACAAAATTAATAAAACAAAAATGTACATGAAGAATTTGGATTTAAAACTTAAATTTCCATATTACCATGTACATGAAGAATTTGGATTTAAAACTTAAATTTCCATATTAGTAAAAATGGTATTTACCAAAATTTTTCTTCCGAGACCAGTAGCATAGAGTATATATTTGGTGTCGGCCTTATTTTTTAGATATTTGATTACAAAATTTCTTTTTATTTAAATAGTATTTTATTGCAGTAAAAAAAAGACATTATTTGTTAGTAACAAATGCTGATCTAAAAACTTTTTGGCAAGGTAAATTAAGACCATATTGTGAGTTTCAAAATGCCAATAAACACTTTTAACCTATTGCAAAAGTAGAGTAACAGGGACGTCAAGAATGCGTTAGACAATAAGATTGGTTGAATACGAAGCCATAAAAAAATACTTTTTGAGAAAACATATCTTTATTATAAAAAGTATTTCAAAGTGACACACTTTTTCCATAAAATAATTACCTACATGCAAAAAATGTTTATTGTTTGTTAATTACTAGACACAATGAAGCATTACTGATAAAATTTGTTGATACAAAAAGAACTCCAACTCGATTTATAATTTATTTTCGGTAATTTTTTAAATTATATTTTTTAAAATGCAAACAATATGGAAATACGTGAAATACGTGAAATTAGAATGGGAGCAATATTAAAACTAGAACTTTCTAGAAAAAAAATGAAAACTGTAAAAAAGGTAAAATATTTTGTTATATTAGCTTAATGTATACCTTTTAAAGTTGCAATGAGTAGTGAAATGCCTTAAAACGTATAGTCTGTTTAAACTTTACTGCTATGTCGGTATGATCTACTAATAAAATAAACCCTTAAAAATAAGAATATCTCTTACAATAAAATGATTAACCACAATTTACGGAAGTCAAAGAAATAGTGTCGTATTATTACTTTTACAATAAGACCCTGCTGGTCTTTTTTAAAAGATTATTTTTAGTAGTAGATTATGCCGACAAAGCTTATTTGGCTAAAAATACAGTACTGGACTTACTAAACACCGTAGTAGTATTTAAATAAATCACATGGTTTTAGACTGCTATAAGTTATTACGCTTTAACAAAATGTTGACGGTATACGGTAAAGGTGATGCTTATTTTAGATGTTGAGGCCTAACCGTAGTTATGGCGTAGTCGATATCAAATTAGCAAATCCTAAGAAAGCTCTGACGCTGATCTTCTTAGAACAATTTAAAATTTAAATAGAATCAATAAGATCGTCGGCTAAGATATGAATCAGCAAAAATTACAATATTTTTAAATACTATATTTTCTTTAGTATGTGTCACTGTAGCGCTAAAGCGTTCTATAGACCTAATATACCAAAAAATGGTTGGCAATTTTAAAATAAAACAGAGCGAATTATGGACACTCCAGGTCATTTAAAGAATTCAGATTCCTGAGGCTAAAATATGACCATCAAACCCAACTTTACCTTAGTCAAGAAGTAGATAATTTCGGAGATACAGGGTGTTAAAAATGTATTTTAGTTATAGTTTCTTATAAATAATTTGGGTAATAATAGTTGAATTGTCACAATATGTGGCTAGAAAGGGTTTTGAAAGGTAAAACTAAGAATCTGCTACCAAATTAATTGTTAATTAAGGGGGCGCCACCTGCGATATTCTAAACAAATTAAAAACAAAACCACTCCGTATCTAATTTTTAAAGAAGAATTTCATTTTTTTTACATATTTTACATAATAAAGGTATACTTGGTTAAAGTTGATTTAAGCACCCGTTTCTTAGATTAAAAAAATCACTTCTTGTACGACCAGGTCTAAGCTATACAAAGTGTTTTAGAATTAGATGCTAATTTTTAACAGTGTAAATCCTTAGGCGATTTTAGAAAAAAAGTTTTAATAAACCTATAACCTAAAAGACTTATTTTATGAGATACAGGGTGGTAATTAAAAAAAAAAAAATAGGCTTGGTTACCACTTTGTATCTCAAACGTTAAGCCTTTTAGGACATAGGTTTAAATGAACTTTTTTCTTAAAATAACGTTATGATTTTTACTTTAAAAGACTAGCATTTAGTTTTGAAACACTCTGTATAGCTTAGACCACGCCTTTAAGAAGGTCCTTTTTTAAAATTCATATATCTTTAAAAGGGCTGCCTAAATTAAAATTACTAGATACACCTTTTTAATGTAAAATATGTTAAAGAAATTAATTTTTTTAAAGTTACCATGCCAAGTGTCTCAAAAAAGTTATAACGTTTTTAATTTGTGCAAGACACCGCAGGTGGCACCCTCTAAAGTTAACAATAAAGCTGATAGCAAATTCTTATTTCTCGCCTTCTTAAACCACTTTTAACCGTATACTGTAATCATAGACCTAATATTACCAAAATTTATTATTTATAAAAAAACTAAAACCAGAAAAAAAAATTGACACCCTGTATCTCCGAAACCATCCACTTTTTGACTAAGGTAGTTGGGTTAGATCGTCATGTTTTAGCTTCGGGAATCTGTGGTAGCTTTGTTTTCGCACCTTTCAGAGACACCCTGTATAATATAAATAATAATAAATATAATCAAATAAAAATTTAAACATCGCATAAATTGTACCAGTCTTGACAGATAGTCTTTAAAGCATTTCTTTACCAGGACATCGGAATGTAACCAAGCAATTTTATTTCTAATTAACCAGCTTCCTGAGAACCTATAGCTTACACACTTACACTACTTTTATACTTTATAACTATGTTTTATTATATCAATATTGAATACATAGCTTTATGTATTTAAAGTCAGGTCTTTAATTGGTGGTATAAGAAATGCACGACCATACGTTTTAAGATGACCACACTGAGAAATACCAAAGTTAGTTTTTTAAAAGTCTTAATTATAAAATAAAATGCTTTAATTTTATTATTTGTATAATTTGTATAAGCTTCTTTTTTGTATGAGATGTAAGTCTGAGTGTAAACCTACTGTTTTTGTTTTTTTGAACTCGCCCCAAAGACTGAGACAATCTTTAATACTAATATTAAATGGGATCAAATATGGCCATAGTGCCAGGGCCAGTAATGAAATGGACTTGATGATAAAGAACTTTTACAACCTTTTTAGGAGGGTTTCTTTTGATTGGACTACCACAAATATTTATACCGCCATATATGGAAGCGGCGTTAACCCAGCCTGTCAATGTTAAATGTTTTGTATGTCAGACTAGGCGAACGGCACTTTTTAGCCGGACAAGTTTACCACAATGTTTTCCATGCAATTTTTAAACATTGTGCCAAAAACCATAAGGGTTGCAGTCACGTAAGCTGCCTATAGGCTATTGATTATGTACAAAAAAAGAGGGTAAAAAGAAACTACAACGTTAAAGGGGTAAAAATAGAATTAAAAAACGGTAGAGTGCTACCATTTAGAGGGTGCGTTTTTTGAAAACAAAACAAATAAGCTTTTATTTTCATTTAGCAAGATATATGTACCCAAATTCTCAAAGAAAAAAGTAATAACGAAAAATTAAGAAAATGTACGTAAAAATGATCAAAAATTGTTGCAGTATGACACTTTGACTAAATATATTTTGTTTAGAATTTACCTCAGCCTTCTTTACAATAAACTATTTTAAAGATACATCATATATAGCTAAATGTAGAATAATAAAAGTTATAACGAGAAATTAAAATGATATAGGAAAGGTTAAAAAAATCGTTGTACGTAGGAGGCTTAAAGAACCATACCTTACCTATAAATAGTCTTAGAATCTTTTACAATAGACCATTTTAAAGGTATTTGTTTTCTCTTTTAACTGAATATCCTATTGACTATACCTAAAACTGCGTAGAAAAGAGTAACAAACATTGTTTGCGAAAAAATAGGTAAAATTGCCTAAAAATGATGTGAGTGGCAAACTTTAAAAAATAATTTCTCGAATACTATGAGCTGTGAAGACTTCTACTTAGCGTCATTTTATAAAGAAAGGACAAAGTTTTTTTTTCTATAAACCAATGCGTATACTTAAGTCCTTAAAGAAAAAAGTTATGGGACAAAATACATTTTTTTTTGGTTTGGATAAGAGGTATTGGATGGAGAATTTAATTTTGTACAACTTTTTTGGAAAAATGCGTAGTTTTTGACCTAACCCTAAAAAACTAAAAGGTGCCATTTTCACCCCATTCTTAAAAACGCACACCTTTAAATGGTAGCACTCCGCGGTTTTTAATCCATTGAGGTCCATTTACCATACAAAATAATAAAACCCATCTGACGCTGCAGTTATATTTTTAAAATCAAACAATATTCAGCAATTATAAACTAACGTAAAAACCCACTAAGCTGACAAGCCGTTTGTAGAGTGCCTTTCAAAATATGCACTGGTACTAAACCCTACAAATTTTAAAAAGCATTTTAACCAAGAGCTTTCACATTTTCTTGCAAGGTATTAGGTCAAAACTTTTGCCCTGGCCTGTCTATCTAAAACTAGGTATAATAATAGAGCAATTAAAAATAAATTCTAAAAGCATGAGAGTCGTACTTTTATAAGGTTAAACTTATATGAAATAACGTAATATTAATTTATATATCCGTTGATTAAAAATTAACCAAGGTTTTTGCAGGACTTTAAATTAATAGAATATTTGTTTGTTTTTACCTAATTATTTTAATGCGTATATTTGGACAACCTTTCTTAATAAAACATTTCCTTATGTAAAAAAACATTTTTTTTATTAAATATAATAAATTTCCTAATAAAAATGGCTTTACTAATTTAATCAGTTTTAGTAATTCTTTAATTTTCATTACGACTAAAAGCAAATTTAAAAATAAATATATTTAAAACTTCCTTATTTTATTTTTTATTGTTTATCTTTAGATACATTGTTAAAAAGCTTATAGAAAGGCATTTTAAAAATGTCATAGCCAGTCATGCTTTCCATTTTAAACTGTATATGTTCATGTCGTAGCAAAAACCGGACTCTTGCATTAAACATCGTATTATATCCATACATTAAGAATATATTTATCTACAATTTTTTTTTACCTTATTTTAAATTTTAAGTGAACTACAGCAAATAAACCAATTAAAAAAAACGTAATTTTCAAAATATACAGGGTGTCCAGTAACTCTACCAACTAACTTTAAAAGATGATTCCACAATAAAAATAAGAAAACGAACTACAAACAAACGTCTTAGTTTTTAAACTGCGGGGTATTAAAAATTTAAGAAAATAATCGTTTCTTGAAATTTAATTTTATACCAATTTGGATATACAAAATGGGATGCCTTCCATGCATCAAAAAACAACATACATAACATAACATTCAAGAAAAAAAAATTACCCGTGCCAGTGTCTTCCATTAGGGGTTAGGATAAATATTTTTAAAGAAAATAATGGTATGCCACTTTTTTTGATGAAATGAAAATATTTTTTACTTTTTATTTAATTTGATATATTTTTACTTAATATACGGTTTTTGTGTAAAGAAAAAAAAACAACTATTTATTGACATAGTCATCTATCTAATTTTACAGTAATTATTATCACCTTTTTATTGAATTATTATTTTTTTAAAAGAAAAATTGGTTTACTCATTAGTGTTGCAGCATTTATTTTATATAATTGATGGTAAAGCAAAATAAGTGATAATCACGTACGATTAGGATTTTTACTTTATATTATACTTGTGTGCACTTTATATTGAGAAAAATACATACTAACTTAGTACGACTATTGACTTATTAAACCAATAAATATAATTTTTCACTACCGTTGAAAAAAATGCTGTTTTTTTAATCCTTAACATAAAGTTAAAGTACCCCATTTTAGTACACTACATAAAGTGTTAAAAAAAAGTAACTTATTTTTAACACTTCAAAGCTTTTTTACACTTTAAATTAGTGTTTTGTTTCAATGCCTACTACAATAAACTAAAATATCAATTTGTGCAATGTTACAGTAAACGCAACATTAACTGAACCAAACGGTCAAGTTACCTTTGATTTCGATATTATTTCTTTTAGTTTATGTGTCACAAATTTTAAAGTTTGACAGTTTTCAAATAAATTTATTAAAAATTATTGTAAATTAATAATAATAATGGATTTGGATGACCAGTAATATTTTTACAAAAAGTAAGTACATAATTTTCTTTAATTTTCTAAAATTAAGCAATAAATGCATAGTTATGAAGAGAATATTTGTCCCTTAAAAATTAGGAGGTATGATCTTTTGTTGCGATATAATGGCTGTGCTGCAAAATTTAAAATAAATGGGTATAATAAAATAAAATAAAATAAATAAAACATTTATAAAATGATATTTTGAGAAATTATTATACGGTCGTGGAAAAATATAGTATGTAATATATAATACACATGTATAAAGTGTTTTTTTACCCATGGGATTACCGCGCTCGCCTTATTTCCTCCAACAGTTTTGGAAATATGACCGTCCTATAATATTAGTGCATATATCTACTATTTTATAGATTTATAGGGTAATATTTTATAAAGTAAGAGGAGATAAATATATCAAATGTGGTACTTTGTTAAATCATTTTAAAATATTTTTGCATCGGTTACATAATATACAGGAAGTTTCGTTAAAGAAAATCATGATGATAAACATATTTTCGAAACTGTTACAAATATATACATCAAATGTGGCATTTCTTATAGCTTTTAAGTACTTCTTTCAACTAATTACAAATATACAGGGTGTTTCATTATTCTAACTATATGATATAACTTTGCCAATGGAAAAAATATAATTAAACCACCTAATTTTTTGTAAAAATCCATAGAACTTTTCTATTTACAATTTTTTTCCATATCTAATATCAAACGAGTTACAAGTGCCTAGCCAAATTGACAAAATTTGAAAATTACTCTATATCTCCAAAACGGTTTAGGTAAGCCATGATTTACTTTTACTACTGAATTTGTTTTAAAAATCGAAATAAAGATTGTGCTATCAGATTGGTTCTATCTCTTTTTATTTTTGCTATACCCTGCAAGGTTAACGACAAGGTGTCACACAGTGCATTGAGAGATAGGGATTTCGGGATAAAAATTATATCAGTCTTATTGCACTAAAATAGTTTTGTTATTTTATATAATTTAGTAAGCTACCGTGCTCTGCATAAGCAAAAAGCAATACTGTAATATTATTATACAGGGTAATTTAAAACTAGGAGTCAATTATATAAACATACAGGGTTGCGGTAAAAATTAAGGAGTCTGTTTGATGAGCTAATTTTATAAAAAAAACTATATACAAACATAGGTCTGACATTGCATAGTTTTTAAGATACAGTGTGTTAAACTTTTATTTTTAAAATTGTTTTTTTTCATAAATATCGTAAATATCCTTTATTGAATTTTAACCAAATTTGGTAAATTTATTTGCAGCACCAAGGGGCTAATTTAGCTATGACTTGATTAAATTTTCCAAAGTCCAGTGGCTTCTTGAAAGGCACTTAAACGAATATTTCTGACAAAAAATGTAAGCCACTGACTTTAATACAATTCTTGTATTTTATTTAAAGTAGGCAAATAGGGAGACTACTTTCTTGTACCTTAATATTTTTCGTATCTTGCTTGGTTTTCGAGAATTTTTTTTTTTATTAGATTGCATATTTTTAAACCACCAAACTTAAATTTTATAAAAGTGCAGATGGTTGTAGCAAATTAATACAAAAATATTTGCTGACTTTTTAATAAGTAAAATGAGCCCAAAAACAGAAATAAGTTTTTTGGTGTATTTTTGAAAATTCATACCAACCCTTAATCTTTGTTTGCCTTTAAGCTTATTGCGAAATATATTTTAAAAGATATAATTTCATAAATAAAATCGTACATAATATATATTTAAAAAACAAACCTCTTAAATTATCAGCCATAAAAAACAATTGACAGTTTTTGTATTATAAAAGTGACCACAAATAAAGCTGCTATTTCTACGACTGTCCATGAATGGGGGCTAACAAGAGGAAAAATGGTCTTTACGAAGAGAAAATATTGATTTTAAATTAAAATGAGAACAAATTACTTTGTTTTTCTATCACTATATTTATCAACATTGTGACTGCAGTTTCGAAGCTTTGCTACATTTTCAAACTGAATATTCTAAACTACTTGAAACTTGTATATATATACACGTACAAATGGTTAACACATTTTTAATAATAGTGCCTATCCTAAATTTTTAAAAAACTGTTAATAGCGGGCTGCTCCTCAGGTCGGTCTGGTCATTCAATAAATTTATTGAGGGGTTTTTATAGGCTAAATTTATTGAATGACCAGACCGACCTGAGGAGCAGCCCGCTATTTACAGTTTTTAAAAATTTAGGATAGGCACTATTATTAAAAATGTGTTAACCATTTGTACGTGTATATATATACAAGTTTCAAGTAGTTTAGAATATTCAGTTTGAAATGTAGCAAAGCTTAACTGCAGTCACATGTTGATAAATATAGTGATAGAAAACAAAGTAATTTGTTCTCATTTTAATTTAAAATGGACTATCACAAAGTAACGGACAACTCAATCCAGTATTTAATATTGATTTTGTATACAGGGTTCGCAAATACCTAAAAAACATGATTTTTCTACAAAAGTAAACTACCTTTATTTTTTATTTTAAGGCAAAATATTATTTAAAAAATTTATTTAGTATTTGTTATGTTATTTTGTATTTTGAATAACCTTAAAGTTATAGGGGTTTTAAAGTTATCATAAATAATTATTTTTAATTTTTATAATAAAATGATCTAAAAACTTTAATAGTTTGGTTTTTCAACACCTGTTTTCTCTAAATTCCTAAAAACACACTTTTTATCAGTTTTTGTTAAATTATGGATTTCAATAAAATTTTGTATTTATGTTTTTATGGATTAAAACATGATTCTAAATAAATTTTCTTATTACCTTTTGTTAAAAAATAAAAATACAGGTAGTTTACTCTTTGAGAAAAATAATAATTTTAAGTTTTTGCAAACCCTGTATACAAAATCAACATTTTCTTTTGGTGAATTTCATTTTTTTACAAGCAAAGATTTTTATGAAGAGTGACTTTTTTGGAAAATAAAATTTTGGGTCCATTTGTTCTTTTGGTAACTCCATCCGTGGACAGTCTGTATATTGCCAAAGTAGAAAATATAAAAACGAGTTGTCTTGTTATTATCTGGTTATCTATGAGTAAAAATGCAGACATTTTAAGTTATTATTAAAATATTAATTTCGGCATTTTTGTCCACATATCAACGCAATGTGCGTCACCCTGTATCATGAATAACCTAACTCACCTAGTTAAAGTTTAGCAGGTACCGCGTATCCAAGCTGTAGAACAATGGAGAGAAATCACGAGCACAAACACAATACAAGGTGGCAAGCGGTGCAACCTCGACTTTCGCTCAAAACCTCGATACACAAACACTTTACGGAGATGACTTAGCGGCACCGTCGAACCCGCGGTAACTTCTGCGGACCTCGTACAGAAAATACCGCGGAATCTACGTCAAAGTCCTAGGTACACCAGGTGGGGAACCATTAGATAGATACCTAGAATGACAATACCTGGGTGACGGTATCGAGGTATTCAAAGCAAACGGGCATGGTGATGGCGTGGGTGGGACTTTTAACATTGCCTAAGTGATTTTTTACGGTTGAGTTCATTTTGTTTTGCAAGATATAGCAATTTTATTTTAATGGCAACTTATTTTTTCATTAAATTTTATAAGTGTAAAGCGAATAAAATATAGGCTTTAAAGTACAATATGTTTAAGATTTGGTTAAAGAAAGCTTCTTCTAATATAGCCTAAATAGGGCTTTCTAGTGGAGTGTACTAGATAATTCTTTAAGATATATTTTTAGCCTCTACTGTTAAGCTAGAATAAATTACACTATACAGCGTCGCCGCTAATGGTACACAAAAAAACACAAATTCTTTATGCCAAAACATTAAGATCTAACCACACATACAACGTCGCCGCTAATGGTACACAAAAAGAAACACAAATTTTTGGGCCAAAACATTAAGATCTAACCACACATACCTATATCCAAAAGTTGATAATAAGGAAGATACAGAAGGGTGGCAAAAGTGAAAAAATATTTTAAATTTATTTCAAATTATTTAGTGGGTTGTAAATATTTTAATAAAACTCAGTATTTGGGGGTTTTTACATGCGCTATTTAGATCTAATAATAATTTTTATGTACAAGCCAGAGGGGACTGACTACACTATTTAAATTTTTCTAAAACGTCCTAATTGTTTTGTGCTACACTGTGTGTATCATCCAAGTAAACTAGTAAACTTTTCTATGGTTTCTACACAAAAAAAAAATGTTTACTTTGTAAGAATGACTCTGAATAACCGTTTTTAAGATATTTGAATTTAAGTAGTTTAACAACCAAAAAATGCCTTTAAACCAACGTATTAGTAATAACTACAACTGCTACATGATAAACAAATAATTTAATTAATTGTTGTATTCTTCCATACACTTTTTGCGTGCATTAAACCACTTAAATGCAGATATCTTGAAAACGGTTGCTCGGAGCCATTCTTACATAATTTACCTTTTTTGTGGAGAAAGCATGTGGGAATTTACTGGTTTACCTAGATGGTACATACAGAGTAGTACAAAAAAGTTAGAACGTAGAAGAGAAATTTCTACCTCTCTTTACCTCTACCTTGGACATACAAATTAATATTAGATTTAAATAGCTTATGGTATTTAACCCGTAGTTACCAAGTTCTCCCAATATAATCAATACATATCAAAAATTATTGAAAAAAATTTAAATATTTGTTTTTATTTCAACTCCCTGTATCTCCTTTATTAACAACTTTTGGATATAGGTATGTTAAATCTTAATATTTTGACATAAGAAATCTGAGGTTTTTCTGTGTACCATTAGTTAGTGGTTACAAAACAAAAAAAAAACAGATAGGTAATAGGTTTCCTAATGTATTTTTGCATCATAAATATAAATCGTTGGTCAGAATGTGACCATTAGGTCACAATAATCTTGTAAAAATCCGCAAATTTGACGTTTTTCTCTAGCCGAACGACAATTTACATATTTCTTATACGTTGTCTTACCTCTAAAATACACTATCACTTTAGGTATGAGGTGTCGCTAAGCAAGGTTTACTTGAGCGGCCGGAAAAAATATTGCCGGTCTAGGATGAAAATAATTTTTCCGGCCGTTTAATTTTTTCTATGCTTTAAATATTAACTACTGACGTTTTCAAGGTTAATTAACAATACGTGACAATGCAATAGTGTAGTAACGTATTATGGCTAGAATTAATAATTATAAGTAAGTAACATTAATAAAACTAAAAAAAAACATATTTTTCTTTGATTGGACGAAATCTACATATTTTCAATACGTTTTCGTACCACCAAAATACATTGTTACTTAAGAAAAAAAACATTGCTAGGCAATGTACTTTTACGGCGATGGCCGGAAATATTTTTCCGGACTAAGGTTTGTTAAAGTCAGTAAATAATAGAAGACAATGTGATACCATAGAGCGAATTATACCGAAAAATTTAGATCGAAAACAAAATAGTGCATGCAACTCGTAGGAAAAGCAAACTCCATCATCTTCCGGAAATATATTGCTTTTCCTACACGTTACACAATATAATATGTTCTTCAATCATACGGAAATCTATATATAGTCCAGATCGCTCTTATCATGCGGGTGTATCAATTAATCAAAGACAAACTTTTGTAGTTACAATTTATTTTAACTTGTTTATTAACACCTTTTAAATGTATCGCGTAAGATAAATGAAACAGATATATGCATGTTTTACCAATAAAAAAGGGATACAATTATAAATATAAATGGCTTCATAACAATCAAAATACAAGGATTTTGATTAATGGATGACATTTAATGTCAGTTTGATAGTTTAAACTTTAAATTATAAATATACAAAGTTTTTCTGTTCATTTCTTATCTGCAAGCGAAAAAATAGTTTGAAGTCCTAATATTTATTTCAAGAACAAAAAAGAAAAAATAGAATGTCCCGGAAATATAGAATAAGAAGTAAACAGAGCTCTTTAAGTTGGTTTAAGAATGGTGCCCAAGGTTATACATTACAAAAATGCGATCTTGTTTGAAAACAAAAAGAAAAAAATACGCAAGCAAGCGAAAGACTAGTGATTAAAGAAAATCTGTGAAAATGAAAATAAGGGACAACACTTTTAAATTACATAGACTAAAATATAAGACCGCGGTTTTAAAGGTTTAAATAAACGATGTATGTTAGAAGTTTGGTAAAGATATTTACCACATTTAGGGATGGCTCAAAAGGTGATGTACAGTTTATTGATCCTATTAGAAGATATTACTATGGCATTTGATTTATTACGTAGGAAATTTTGTATGTTTTATCATTTACCATTTTAGTCTCATTTAGCTTTTTCGTAGCTTTATTTACATGCCCATTGTCTTTTAGGTTTATAAATCAATACCCCTTTCTTCATTTTTATACATTCACTAAAATCCCCGATTTTTGTCTTTTTTCGTTTACAATTTCATTTATAAGATTGATATTTTTTATATAATAATTTTAAAAAAATAGCTATTTCTTCTGACACATCGCAAGATCTTGCGAAAGAGATATCTGCATCGCTCTGCATTTGTTTTCCAAATCAGGTTTAGTGATGGGTTTAGGAACCTGAAAACTGGAGTGATGGGTACTATCGTCGGCGAAACTATGAATGGAATTAGTTGTGGACGAGAGAAGGTCGTTGATGTGAAGAAGAAACAATGTTGGTGCCAGAACTGAGCCCTGAGGGACTCCAGCATTTACTTGGTGAAAGCTTGAAGAATGGCCGTCCACAAAAACTGATATACGTCGATCAGATAGATAACTAGAGAGCCAAGTACAGAGTTTAGTTGAAAGACCATAGGAGGGAAGTTTATTAAGAATTGCGGCATGCCAGACCTGGTCAAAAGCTTTGGATATATCAAAAACACCTGGAAACTCCAGAGACTTATTCCAGCAGTGTGATAAAAAGGAAAGAAGATCAGCTGTTGTTCTTTTGTGGCGAAATCCATACTGCCTGTCATGCAAAAAATATTCTCAAAAATAAACAGTATAGCGCATTAACAACATCTTAAAAAATTAAAAAATAGGTATATTATCATAAACTTTACGTTTCGGCATTTTAGTTGTATAGTTTTAACATTAAAATATTTTTTAAAAAGCGGATTAATAATTTTTTCTTTATATAGAATAAAAAAAAACAAAGATTCCTGATTTTTTAAAAACCATAATTTTTTTTTCTATTTTTTTAAGCAAAATTTGCCCAACCCTGCTTTGTCGTCACCCAATCGTCGAGTTAGGGTTTAACGCAATCACAATTTATACGCTCATATCTATACACGGCTTAATGTGTTAAAGTCAAAATGTCAAATGCTGAAGTAAAAAATATTTTGGTAGCCACTGTTTTTTTATTTGATTCATATGCATAATGACCTTTGGACCCGCACGTTAAGAGCGATTCGGACTATATTTCAAATACGTTTTTCTTACCTTTAAAATGCATTGTATCTGTAGTCTTTGCTAAGCAATGTACTTTTTAGACGCTCAACTTTTCTTATGATTTTAATTTTCACTGATGACGTTTGTCAAAGTCAATCGAAAATACATGACAACAGTTACGTATTATACCAAGGAAAGACAAATATGTTTATTTTTTAATGGTTATTTTAGTCAAATGCCTTCTGCCTGGGTGAATGACTTATTAAAAATATTTTTTATTTAAAAGCCATTTGCCTATATAAAAGCGGGCGGTGGTAAACGGGGCGCAAGGCCTTCACTAAAGTTTTATTGTACAGGTAAATGGGGCGCATGGATCTTGGGGTCAATAAAATCGTATAGGTAAACGGGGCGCAAATGTTTTCTTTAAAGTAAAGGTATCGAAATAAAATGTTGGTCTATTTTTAAAAATTTTATTAATTACGAAACATTTATTGCATCAAAAAACATTTTTATTCTTTTGTTTACTGTCTTTGGAAAATGTAAAATTTTTGTAGGCTATTAAATCTTTTCCACTCACACTTTCAATTGCTGATACCGACATTTTCTCACTATTAAAATCTTGAGCGGAAATCTTTTTGCACATCTATTCACTATTACAATGAGAACTGAACTGATTAAGTGGTATACAAATCATTAGTGTCAATTATAGGAATTCTTACCTGCCCTGACCCACACCAGGGCTGGCACCCCATTTACCTATGATAAACGTAACCTTACAGGCGTGCAGGTAAAAGAGATATTTTCGCGCCCCGTTTACCTCCGTCCATAAAAGCATTTGCTGTGGTCCTTCTTAAGCAAATCACTAGTATATACTACAGTAAAAAGCAAAACCACGTGTAATTTGATTGGTTCGAAACGCTATAGATCATGTTTACTTTAGTTAGTTATTTTTTTTAAATATCTGTATTGGGAAATTAAATTAAAAAAATACTAGCCACCCTAACCATGACCCCCTAATGTGACAGTTTTGCATAAACGTCTGATTATGCAAATATTTCTATTTCCATTTGCCTAAAAATTGCTTAGGCAAATAGAATAAAATGCTATTTGACTAGGCAAATGGCATTTGAAAAAAAATATTTTTTGCCCAGGCCGAAGGCATATGCCTGTGCAGAAGCCATTCGCCTAGGCAGAAGCCATTTGTCTAAAATAACCATTCGCCCGCGACATTTATACTTATTAAACTAAAAACATTATTTTATGCTTTTATCGTAAACGAAAATTAAAGAATTCTTTTAACCGAAGAGAAATAGTATTTGCAAGTCGTAAAATCATAAATTTTCGGACTAGTGGTTGTTGGCCTCAGTTAATGCCTCCTTCATCAAACTCGACCACCGTCCGAAAATAAATTACTTTTCCTATAGTTCTACTATTGTAATAAATTATTAAAATAAGACTAAAAACACGAGTTTTTTTACCAGGTAGTTTATTTTACAAGCAATCTATTAAAAAAATTGCTAAACAAATAAAATATTTCATTAAAAAAAAATAAAAGTTACCCGTTAAAGTCAACAACATTCCCCAAAAGGAGCGGCCATATATGGATGGCTATTATAAAAAAGTAAAAGCCAAATTAAATGTATTTTATTGTAACGTCAAGTTCACTGGACTTAAGGCAGATTTTAATTCTAATTTAAACGTGGGCATAAAGTTAAATAATGTTATAGTGTTTGTTTTGCATAATAATTTGTACGAAAATAATAGGTTCAATGAAATTAATAAGGAAAATTTTGGCAAACGATTACATGAACTAGTAAGTAGGTATTTTATTCCTAATAAACATCTATTTATTAGAAATAATGCTATAACACAATTTTTTATACTGTATCCTGTCTAAAATTTTTGTCAAGTATTATTGGATATTGTTTTTAGTACCCTAAATTTTAGGGTTAAATAACACCCGCGCCCCCGCCAAAAAGAATAATTGATATCTCATTTTGTAGATTGTTTAACTCAGGGCCGGTTCGAAAAAAGTGCCGCCCCTAGAAATAAAAATTTGAGGTTTAAAATTTTTAGAATTGCATTCTTATATTTATAAAATTTCAAATAAGACTTAATTCACCCCATTTATGTTTTTTCTTCTACTTGCTTAACATTAAAAAGATTCCGTTTGCCACCCTTATTAACATGCCGCCTGAGTCGGTCGCCTCACCCCTCGGGCCGGTCCTGACTTAACCCTTATCATATCCTCATTACCTTCCGACTACGGAGAACTAGAGGGGAGGAGGCTAATGGCAATGTATCAAAAATGACACTAAAAAGTTGTTGATAATTGAGCTTCAGAATATTACCGATAGAGGCGCACGCTGTCGAAGCGCTACTAAAAATACATGTTTTCTTATGAGCGTTTCCTGGTTTTTATTTATTTTAAGTTGATTATAGCCGATATAGAATTTAAATAATTATATACATAGATAATATACAGTATACTTAAAATTCATTATTGCTTTGTGCCGCAAAAAATTCGCAATTGGCGGTCATCAATGATATATTATTTCTCCAATAGTGCCGCTAGCACAAGTTGAGCCACTAACTAAAATTATTTCATTTTATTATTAAATCTGATTTATATAACGATTTAGCTTTAATACTTGCCCTAATAAACCAATTGAAAATTTTAGTTTTTGTCAAAAATAAGAAATCTTGTTAATTAACTTTTGCCCGTATATCTTTTAAAAAAATTCTATCAACCCTAAACCACTTTATATTGTAAGGCAATTAAATATATATTTTTATTAATGAAAAAATGTTGTTTGACATGTCTAATAAGTTGTTCATTTTTTATTATTAAATCTGATTTATTAAACGATTTAGCTTTAATACTCAATAAACAAATTGGAAATTTTAATTTTTGTCAAAAATAAGAAATTTTGTTAATTAACTTTTGCCCGTATATCTTAAAAAATGTATTGTTTTGATCAACCCTAAACCACTTTATATTGTAAGGCAATTAAATATATTTTTTATTAATGAAAAAATGTTGTTTGACATATAATAAGTTGTTTTTTATTATTATTAAATCTGGTTTATTAAACGATTTAGCTTTAATACTTGCCCTGATAAACCAATTAAAAATTTAAGTTTTTGACAAAAATAAGAAATCTTGTTAATTAACTTTTGCCCGTATATCTTAAAAAATGTATTTTTTTTATCAACCCTAAAACACTTTATATTGTAAGGCAATTAAATCTATTTTTATTAATCAAAAAATGTTGTTTGGCCTATAATAAGTTGTTTCTAGTTATTGAAGTAAAAATGGAATGAAACAAAAAGTTTTTTTTCAATATTTTTATTAACAAATCACAGTTTTTATAACTTTCTTAACTGTCTGCTTTTCTTCTTTCTACCTTCGTCAATCCTGTTGTTCCAAATAAAATGCATTCTACTAACTAAATAGAAGCATATTATCGCAGATGTCAATTCCGCTTCATGCTCACTACAACCAACACGGGAAACATATATATCTCTTCTAATTTCGACAATATTGTGGCAAAAGTGCCCTAAATTCACTGCGGTTCTTGACATGGGTCATATCGTCGCTGTTATTACGAAGGGGCCTATCTCGATATTTGGCGAAAATGAGTTATACCCATTGTTACACAAGGAAAGACCATATTTATGTTAGTACAAACTTGCATATCCTAATACTATACCAAAATGTAATTAAATTAAGATAAGGTCAGCGGTATAGGCAAAACAATGATACCAGTTTACTTTAAAACACTCTCCTGAAAAGTTGTAAATATCGAGATAGGCCTCATTATAACTACTTGGGAAGTTTAAACTATTCTTCAAAATATTATCTAATTTATTTTGTAATGCTGCAGTGTCATTTTCAGGGTCAAGAATATCTTCAACATTCATCAGCGTTTTGAGTATTTCTGATCCTTCCACATTACTTTCCTTGGGTGGTTTAACAAGTGAATAAGTACACATTAATCGAACATTTGTACAAAGAGTCTGGAGTCTGGATGATCATTAGACCCACATGCACTTCTTATCAACCTAAAAATCTCTAAAAAGAAATCAGCACCTGTATTCTGTAACTCGATAGAAAAGAAATTTCCTGAAATTGCCATATGATTTACATAGCATAGAAAGGAAATTTCTTCTCTATCGTATTACAGAATACGGGTGCAGTTCTATTTAAATAGAAATATTTGAACTGTCAACGTACCTCCAACGCATCTTGATTTAACTTTGCTGTCATCAAATACTTGTATCCATGATTTTCACAGAGAAAATTCATAATACCAAGAGTAGTTTTCAAAGTAACAATTATACCATGAAATGTACTATCAAATAGGAAATGGATGTTATCTGCTTTAGTATATACTTCCCATTTACAGATATACTCTAGGAAGTCCTTGATAAACTATAGATACATACTCCATTAAAATGCATTCGATTCAGTACTTAGAGTTAGCAAACCTGTTTTTTTTACAGATCCTTTTTTCAGGATTCGGCTATATATATATAAATACTTTACTAAAAACGTGGTTATAAAGAATCATCATAAAATAAAGGCTAAATTCTACTTACATTTGGTGCTTTGAAAAGACTAGGGTTAGGTAAACCTGCTTCTTTCCTTGCCTTTATATCTGAAGGATATCCAGTTTTACAACCCGGCACAAAGCAAAATCTTTTTGTGTATATCCTTTTATCAGTCATATTTACAAATCACTTTTAATTTCACCTAAATATGGGTAAAAACTAACAGTTTTTGGATACTTTCCATTAAACACTTAACAAAATAGTATCGCAAACTACCCGAGCGCCACTAACGGCCAACCAGTGAAACGCTTTAAAAGTATGGCCAGAATTTTGAAATTACGCCATTGCCCATTGCCCTCCTCCCCTCTAGTTCTCCGTACTTTCGACAAACAGCGAGCGCGATGCGACGGGACAGCAGCGCGGCATCTACGCGTTTTAATACATTCAATCCTTGTCTAGCGTCACGTTGCAGTCCCGCCCGGCGTTTTCATTTGACATTGATGCGCTGATGTCCCGCTCGCCGTTTGCCAAAAGCTTTAGTTTAAAGTAACTTGCTCTTGCAGGTAATTGAATAAGATTTATTAATAAAATAAAAATCAAAATTTTGACAGGCTTTCATATCAATGGAAGTAATAGCAGATACTTCAAACTTGATAGTTATAGTCAGGGTTCTTCAGAATAAAATATTAATTAACTTCTCTTTCTACTGAAGATTTTGGAGGTGAGTCTCATCCCTGCTAAAGGGTTGCAGTTCATGGAATAAAAGTGGCAAACAAAATTTCCACTAAAATTAAAAATTAATGTCTGCGAGGGTTTTTCCTTAATTGACCCGGAGTGCTTAAAATCAGCTAAGTTTCGTTTTTAAGTTCTCTTTAAACTATTGTTATTTTGAGAGTTTTGAAAAAGATAATAGACAAAATGAATAAAATGTACGTAAAATTTGATACAAAATATAAAAATAAAATAAAACATTAGTGCTTCCATTTCAAAATAAAGTCGTCCATTTTTGGGCCTTTCGGTATACATGAATTTACCACAACAAACCGCAATGAAAATAATGATTGACACTTGTTTTTCTGAAAAATAAACTTTTAAATTTTAAATAAATTTGCTCCAACTTATGTATACCGGGTGATGCATCACCGGGCGGGACATAGGAAATCCCATGTAATTTTTAATGGGGTCAATTATTGGCTCCCCTAATTATTACAGAGAAAAATTCTATGAAAGTTTATTGAAGAGGATGCAAATCTACGTACATGGTAAAATCTTTAGATTTTTCAGTTAACCCGTTTGCTAGTTAGATGCTAATATATTTAAAAAAATTGTTACATTATTATCGCCTCATATTTATGAACAACAATAAAAATACCATTAAGCGTGACATTACGTTGATATTTTAAAATTTAGTGCTTTATTATTATCAAAAAATCGTACAGTGAGAAGATGTAAGTTGTATTTATACAAACGAATTAAGTTAAGTTAAACTAAACTGGAGTAACAAATTTCAAGAACTTATGACATTTATTATATTTAGATACTTTAATAAATTATTAATATTATTACAATAATTAATATGTTGAAAACGAGCTTAAGATTTAAGCAAATTTTCAAATATTCCTCCATTGACTGCTAGACAATTAGCCAAACGATCGAAAATTGTCTTCTTACATTGGCTAACTGGTAAATTGAAATTTTATTGCATTCTGCAGAAATAGCATTTTTAACTCATCTAGATTAGAGTAATTTTTATCCTTGTATATCATGCTTTTTAAATGGCCCCAGAGGAAGAAGTCATTTGGCAAAATATCAGGAGACCTGGCTGACTAATTTATGGTGTGATGTAGGCCAATAACATTTCAATTAAAAGCATTGTGTAAATATTCCCGAACAGCCAGGGTATTACGTGTCGGGCAACCATCTATTTGCTACCAAATTTCCTGATTTTCCCTGAATACATCATTTAAAGCGGGTAAAATTAGTTCTTCGAATAGTTCCAAATAAAATTCTGCATTCAAATTTTGATTAAGAAAAAAGGGTCCTATAATATGTTGTCCGAAAATCCCTGCCCAAACATTTACTTTCTGTGGATATTGCGTCCTCGTTTTGACAAATCTGTGTTGGTTTTCTTTGTCCAGTATCGGTAATTTTGATGATTGGGTTCATTGTTTAACGTAAATGTGCACTCATCAGTAAAACAAATATTTCCTTAACAGTCCCTGTCCATGTTTGCCCTTCCCATCATGTCAAAACAAAATTCCCGCCGTCGTATTTCATCCCCGTTCCTTAGCTCTTAATGCCTTTCATATTTGTATAAAATGTATTTATGCCTTTTCAAAATCCGGAGCACTATTGATTGATCTTTTCCTATGATATCCTGAAGTTTCCTTGTACTCACCTTCCCTTCATTTTCTTCCACGTGCAATAAAATTTTCAAGTCTCTATCACCTCTTACATTTTCTTCTCTTTGATACTCCCTAGCTTCACATCTGCAGTTATTTATTACTGTGCCTTTGGTCTCATATTTTTTGATAGTCCTATCCACTGTTGATTTTCCGGGTATCGGTCTATTCGGATACTGAGCAGCGAACATGTCTGACATCTTTTGGTAACTATTTCCATGATAGTACCATTTAATCATCAATACTTTTTCTTCAGTAGTATAACTCATAGTTAATCTTTTTGCTCCATGATTTTCTGATAATAATAAAGCATTAAATTTCAAAATGACAACGTAATGTCACGCTAACTGGTATTTTTATTGTTGTGCATAAATATGAGGCGATAATAATGTAACAATTTTTTAAAATATATTAGCATCTAACTAGCAAACGGGTTAACCGAAAAATCTAAAGCTTTTACCATGGACATAGACTTGCATGCTCCTTAATAAACTTTTAGAATAGAATTTTTCTCTAAAATAATTAGAGGACCCCATTAAAAATTACATGGGATTTCCTATGTCCCGCCCGGCGATGCATCACACGGTATACACATGGTGCATAAAACACAGCCACAATTTTTTAAATAATTAAAAAATAAAATAAAAAATAGGTCTTTTAATTTAGAAATTACATGAATATTCGAAAAAAAAAAAAAAAATAAAAAAATATATTTTAAGTTACAACTTATTTATTATCTTTTAATTTTATCTCTGGTCATTTTTAAATGTAATTTAATCCAAAACGTTTATGCAACATTTATGACACAATATAATAATATATTCTCTGCACACAATAAAATAGTTATAACTGTATTTTTAAAATTATAAACTTATTTTTAAAAACATGCACAAACTTACTAACCAATTATAAGCTAAAAGAATTTTTAAATTAGCCAGTCTAGACTAGCAGACTCTCAGGAGTAAATTTTCAAATTTAACTACCTTTGTTGAAGTCGGTAACCGAATATTAGTGCCCCTCTAAATATACTTTTTAAAACTTACTGTTCGGGTTTTTATTTCTGTATATAAAGTTTAAATCGGCAACGTAAAATCATTATTTTTCATGGAAAATAATAATAAATAATAGTTTTTTTCTATAAGTGCAGTATAAAATGGAAGAATGCATATTTTTGTCATGCAGTTCGTATGAATCCTTGGGCTAGCCGCGTACCAGAATCTTTTTTACTGACCAACATAAAAAATGCTCAACCAAAAAGTGGCTAATAAATTTAAATTTTTTGCATTTATCTACTAGGGTGTTGGTTGTTAACATAATATTCACTAAGTAAGTACTGCTTTTATTTTGGAAAACGGAAAAAAGAAAAAGCAAAAACCGTATTGCGTTTAAATCGTCTCAAAAATAAATAAAAAAATATTTTTAGTAGCCGTGTTTAAAAAGTTCCTTATGCGCGGCATCGAATAAAAGCAATAGGTTTGCTAGTGCGCGGCAAGCCCTAAATAACAATAAAACTGTTTTTACATAATCCCAGTAACAATTATTATTATTTAAGAGTATTAGAATCGTTCGTTAAAAAAAAAAGAGAACCAGATACTTTAAACTGCTTTGTATAAATATAATATCTTAATTCTAAATAGCGCAAAAATTGTTCTCATATTTGTTACAAGTATCCCTACCATTTTAATATAAATACAGTGCATCCAATTAAAACGAGCCACCCTCTATAATTCAGTTATTCGTAAGGTATAAAAAATCCGGAGAAACGTCAATTTTTATATTTAGAGGGACTCATTTTTGTGTCAAAACTAACTTGGTTTGGGCTATCGCCTCCCCTCACCAACACAAACGTCAAAAAGTCGAGTAGAAAGAGGGGTCAAGTAATACCGTATCCTAAATGGTTTCAAATTTCCTTTTCAACAGACTTTACTTTTTCAAACAGGTGTATTAGTTTCTGAGAAAATTCCACACCACTGTTTTTTGACCAATCAAATGTTTAGTTTTGGTTGCATTACCATGACAACAGAAATAATTATCGGAAATTTTTGTCCTTTTGCCTGAGGTACCCTGGAGCGAATTATAGTGGAAATTTTTTGACATACTCATTAAATTTGTTTTAATGTCATGTCTATCATTCACATACATAATTAAAGAAAATGGTCTTTTGTACCAGTTGTAGTATTTCAGACGTAACATAATATGAAAAGATGTAAGGTTTTAAGTCCCTAAATGACAATTTTATACAACTACAGTTAGTAAAAGAATATCATAGGACTGAAGTAGTAGACATAAGTGAAGAGCGAACGAAAGCAAGGTATAGATCTAAAAAAATAAAATAAACTTTTTTACCATTTTGACCGAACAAGATTATGTGAATATTTTACAACATATGTTGCACCCTTCTTGCAAAATTTGCCATTAGCGCAGGCTCGAAATATCCATTATCAGCAAGATGGTAACCCTCCGCATTATGCACGAATTACAACTGATTTTTTGAATCAAGAATTTCAAGATTAATAGATTGGTACTAAAGGATTTGTACTATGTCCTGCTAGGTCCTGCGACTTAACACCATTAGATTTTTTATGGGGAAGACTGAAGAATATAGTTTTAAAAGAAAAAAATTTAGAAACACGGAAAGAGTTGCAAGTAGCGACTAGGCAAGCTTTTAGTGCAATAAGACCTGTTGAACTAATGAACGCTCGTAATGCAGTAAAAAAAGGTGTTTATTATGTATTAGGGAAGAAGGAACCAACTTAGAACATCTACTTTAAAATAAGTTTTTTCATAGGTTCTGGTTTTCATTTAAACTCGTTTCATTTTTTAGGCCAATTTTTTTATTATTATATATTCATAAATATAAAGTTTTAATTGCATTATTTTTACATCTGTGTTTGATAGTTGACATATTTGTATGGTCTACTATAGCAAAAATTAAAAAACTAAAATATCTTGCTTAATTTCAAATATAAGTATGAATAATAATATATCATTGCAAAGAGCAAAAGATAAACAATTTTTGAAATTATGGCCAACTATGATTTATATTTAAAAAAACTTAGCTTTATATATTTTCAACAAAACTATTCCACTCAAAAAAGTGGCTGTGTAGAACGTTTTGACCGTTTTGGAAAGTTTTTAAAAATGACGGACTCACGAGTTTTTTCAAAATGGCCAAAAAATGAAAAACGCCCTATATCTCGGATACCGACAGAGATTTCGGGATGCGGTTTTCACCACTTATCTAATTTCGAAAGTCGAGCCCAAGATATCTATGTCCATTTTTTTGCTATCTGGTCAGGAAATACAAGTTTCCTGTTAAAAGAGTCGAAATCGCACCACCCTGTACATACGAACTAAACATCGTCCTCTCAAACCCAAAAGTTGTTTGTCAAAAGTACGTACGTATTTCTCCCAAATTTTTCCAATAGCGAAAATCCTATCTTATTTGTTTCTTTGGTTTTTGTTTTTTTGTAATGTAATTATGGATGAGACACTAAAAGTTATTTGACCAGAATTTTTAGAACCCCAGATTCTCCTGATATTTATTCGAAGCATTACTTGTGTACATACAGTAAAGCATTTAGTCTTCTGATTTAATTTTATCGGTCTCTATTTTATTTCCAAATTTTTATTCGTTTGTATGAGTAAAAAATATTGAGCATATTGTCGTTAAACTTATTTTTGAGCATTTTACTTAGTTTTTGCAGTACTGGCCCTTTAGGATCAAGAAGGGACAAAATTGATTTTATTGTCCCATCTGTGTATTAAAAAAAGGGTTAAGAGTGTCATTAGTACCCACAAATTCTTCATAAATGACTTTGTTTTAAATGTGTTTAAGATACCTTTTATCACAATTCATTTTCAGTGTGTTTCTACATTCATATATCAGCGTTCACTTCTTTCTCTTTTTGATCTTCACATTCACTACCATTATTACTTAAGTCATAATTATAATTTTTATTATTCTCATTACTTTCTTTATATTGTCGTATAATCCTTAGAAGCTGCTTTTACTTAAATATGTTTTATTAGTAGACTGTTAGTGCTATGTTTTCCATATAAAGTATCATTTAGTAGATATTTTGTTTTGAAATAAAATGCTTGTTAGTATTTAAAATATTAAAGGTTAAAAGATTACTTGGTTAGATATAGATATTTTTGTCCCCTTTTTTGTTTTAATTTTTTAAATTCTATTCACGTAAATCTTTAGATTTAATTAAAGAAAGGCAACCATTTTTTATATTTAAAGACATCTAGAATTTAAGGTTCGCTAAGAGCCATTTTTATTATAGAATAATCATTTAAAAGCAATATTTGGAAAGCTTTAGAAAATATTTAAATAGTTCCTTCTTAGGGATACCTTTAACTCCTTAATTTTTTCGTCCTATAATGGCATACGTATACCGTCAAATCATTGCTTTAAATTAGAAAATTTGTGTTTGGTGGGAATTTAAATATCTGTGTTGTATCGATTTAAAAATGTGTCAGCAGTTTCCAAATTCCAAATCAAAATGGGGTTGGTAATACCTTTCTCTTTTACAGACCATTTAATTGCCTTTTTAAGAATACTATACATCTGACAGTTTTATTTAATACGTAAATTTTGTAAAAATAATAGTTTATTTAAGATAAAAAAGTAGCAATAAACCTAATAATTATGCAAACATTTTTAGTTTATTATACATTTTTAAAATATTTCTTATTTTAGACTAAAATACGCATTTTTTAAATTGTTTTCTTTGCAGAAAAACTCAAAATGTTTATACGTATTTATTACCATTTATTTTACAACAATATTTTTTGTTAAATGTTTTTGTTATTTTTAACGTCACCTTATTGCACATTTATTCTGAATTATTACTATTTTAATGTTAATGGAGATTTTGAACCTCTCCTAATTTAAGGTATTTTTCCATAATTATTGAATTTTATTACAACTTTTTGCGTTTTAACAAACTTTTTTTCATATTTTAAAAAAATATCAAACGATTAAGTCAAGTGTGTGGTATCTCTAAGAAGAAAATAAAATGTCTTTGAAAACAAAGTAATACCCAACCACTTTTTCATTTAGGTTTGCGGTGATCACCCTTAAAGAGTCGATACAACTTTATTAAAAAGAAGAGTTTAAAGTGTCCTCCTAAGATAAGTTACCGAGTTTTTGCATATTTTCGGACTTTCCATGCAAGATGTATTGTTGGTACTTTAGTCTTAGTCTTTAGAATAGGTTAATTTATTTATCAGCAGCTATCTGGTAAGCCTCCAAAATTCTGACCTCACTTTATGGGGGCACATAAAAATCAATAGAATAATTACCTTTACCTTAAATACATATCATAAAACCGGGTACATTGTTTCCAAGTACTCTTAAAATGAAAAAAATTACCCTTTTACGACCTCCACGATTGTTGTTGATTGAGAGGCGGTCTTTTATTATTTAAGACCTTCTGTTGCACTTTTTAATGGGTATCGCGAACGGGCACTGTCAGAACATAAAGCCATAACGTGTTATTTTAGAACTTGGCACGCTTTATTTATTACCCTATTTGAGAGCGCTGTTTAATATAGTGGTTGTCGTGGTTGCTGGTGGCCTCATACGAAGTATTATTGGTTTTTATTAATAAGGGTTACCTTTGTTTTACGAACGCATTTATTATGGGCAAGATGCAATGTCAGTTGGGGGCCATAATTTTCTAGCTGCTTTAAAAATATTGGAAAAAGCAAAGCTATTCATAAAGGATAAAAGATCATTAATGTTTTTAAAATTTTGCAGGATTTAGGTGACATTTTCTTGCCAACCGTATTCAGCACAGTGGTTAAAATCGTGCTCGAATATGACAATATTTATATGAGAATCAAAAAATATAGGTTTATAAACCGTTGCGTCACAGCCCAATAAACTTATAGGTTATGATATATTAAAATCCTAGTTGCGCGCCTGCTAATGCCCCTAATTTTATTATTTAAAATAATTTGCATATAAAGGATTTAAATTAAATATTACACATAACAGGTTATTTGGTTTAAATAATATAAAATTGTTTTATTTTTATAGTCCTTTGCGAAAAACATAAGTAGGAATTTTTGTACCAGTTCTTTTCCGCCACTAGCTTTGGAAGATGAAATTGTTTCTACCGCTAAAGGAAAGGCAGAATTATTTGCCAAACAATTTGCTGCCAATTCAACCCTTGACCCTCCCGCAAATCATCCAATTCCAGCGGTTACCCCAGTTCCTCATAAAATGCCCGATATTGTTTTTAAGGTAAAACACATTAAGCGTATCCTTTCTTCCCTTAACACCAAGAAATCGTCTGGGCTGGATGGCATACCAGCAATCGTTTTAAAAAAATGTGCTCCAGAACTTGCACCAATCTTAACTCGGCTCTTTCGAATTTCTTACGACACAGGTATCTTTCCGGAAAGCTGGAAAGCTGCACGTGTTCAACCTATTCCCAAGAAAGGATCTAAATCTCTTCCATCTAACTATAGACCAATTTCAATTCTCTCAGTTCTTTGTAAAGTAATGGAAAACTAATTAATTCACAAATTCTTAAGTACTTAGAGAAACACAAAATTTTGCATGACAGGCAGTATGGATTTCGCCACAAAAGATCTACAGCAGATCTTCTTTCCTTCGTATCACACTGCTGGAATAAGTCTCTTGAGTTTCTAGGTGAGTCCCAGATCGTTGCTCTTGATATATCCAAAGCTTTTGACCAGGTCTGGCATGCCGCACTTCTTAATAAACTTCCCTCCTATGGTCTTACAACTAAACTCTGTACTTGGCTCTCTAGTTATCTATCTGATCGTCGTATATCAGTTATTGTGGACGGCCATTCTTCATGCTTTCACCAAGTAAATGCTGGAGTCCCTCAGGGCTCAGTTCTGGCACCAACATTGTTTCTTCTTCACATCAACGACCTTCTCTCGTCCACAACTAATTCCATTCATAGTTTCGCCGACGATAGTACCCTTCACTCCAGTTTTCAGGTTCCTAAACCCATTACTAAACCTGACTTGGAAAACAAACGCAGAGCGATGCAGATATCTCTTTCGCAGGATCTTAATTTAATATTGGATTGGGGCGCTAAAAATCTCGTCCATTTTAATGCATCCAAAACACAATCATGTTCGTTGTCGCGAAAAGAGTCATCAAATACTCATCCTCTACTTATGAGCGGCCAAGTTTTGCAGAGCAAAGACACCTTTAATCTTGTGGGCGTCACATTTGAAAGTAACCTTAACTGGCATAAACACATTGTATCTATAGCCACGGCAGCTTCAAAAAAGCTTGGATTTCTCTTTCGAGCCAAAAGTATTTTTCCCCTTCTAATTTATACACTTTATATGTGTCCCAAATCCGACCTCCCTTGGAATATTGTTCTCATATCTGGGGTATGGCGTCCCCCACAACCCTAAGCATTCTTAATTCTATTCAAAGAAGAGCTATTCGTCTCATTAATGGTCCTTCACTTACAGAAAGACTTCCCTCTCTTGCACATCGTCGGGCTGTGGGGGATTTATCGCTTTTTATAGGTACTTCCATGGCTTCTGCTCTGAAGAATTGTCCAGTATAGTTCCTCCACTTACGGTTCCCAACAGAGAAACTCGTGGTTCCGCGCGTATGCATCCCTATACGGTCCAACTGGATAGGCCCCGAACTTCCCACTTTGTTCGTTCTTTTATCCCTAGAGTTTCTAGGTTGTGGAACCTGCTGCCCGCGGAGGTCTTTCCTTCCCCCAAATCTTCAAGTATTTAAGTCCCGTGTCAACAAACTCCCTCTTACCTCGCTTAAGACACCCACGGTACGTTAGTATTTAGGCTTTTAGCCTTCGTGGTTTGTCCAAAGATAAAAAAAAAAAGTTAAATATATCTCAAATTCTAAAAGGCCTTATCCATCCTAGGTTGACCACACCTCTTTTTAATTAATAACAATTTTGCTTAGTTGTTAAAATAATAAATATTCAAAAAAATAGAGCTGCATCCTTTGTGGAGCAAACTCCTCTATTGATATTCAACGCCCATTAGACTTACCATAAAAGAAATTTAAATACTCAATTGAATTTCAGTTTTTTATTAATGTTTTATAAATAAGTTTATTAATCTTGTTATGGCTTAATAAATTAATATTGAATCCTAATACGTCTACAGTAGTTTAAATAATCCGGTAAAAGTGTAGGCAACTAAGTACGTTTACCTTTCACGTGATAAACATATCAACCTATTTATTATGCTTTGCATATCTGACTAGTGTAAGACTTCAACATGTGAATTGACCATTAATAAACAAATTTTAATAATTCTGCCTGCTTACATTGTTTGATTTACAATATAATTTAAATATAGTTGTCACATGAATCTTAAAACACATGTATTACACACGTACATTCTTTAGTTGTTAGTGTGTATTTAGCAGAAAAATAAAAAATACGTTGTTGACATTCTATAATTATTTCTACAAACATCCTTGGTAACACACCTTGATTTTCTTTTGTTGAAGGATACACAAATATTGTAACTTTGTTTTCGATGTTTCATAACAGTCGGTTTTTGTACCACCAGTGCTACATCGTTACTGGTCTCTAGATACCCAGCAGCGTTTTATGAATTCCTACTAAGCTACAACACCCTACCGTGCTGAAATACAGGAGGTTTTAATGGGAGTTTTTATTTTAGAACACTGTAAAAATACTACTACGCGCCAGCACAAAAATCGCGTAGGAATTCATTAACGCAGAAATCAGCCCTCTAATTGCTACGCATGTTGTAACCTGGGATGTTTTAAGTACAAGCAAATTTGTTTTTATATTTGGAATTCATACTGCGTGGCAACAGTTCGCCCTCGCCTTAAATCTTTTTACTTTACCGCTTTATTGCATTTAATTGAATCCTACTTGTTTCTTTTAGTTTTATGTGAATTTTAAACGCGGTTTATAACCTAAAAGTAGTGTGTCAATGTTTGTTTTTTAAATAAAAAGCTCCTGAGATGTTCCTTATAACCCCAGAATACAAAGTGAATACCTTTACCTCCCAAAAAATGGCGGTACTTTGAAAATTACCTAAATACCTGATTTGGATGGCCATGCCTCCAAAACTAATAAAGTTAGATACACCTAATGTGGTATTTTCTTAAAGGTTTTTAGATATCCTTTTAATGGTGATATAATATACAAGGTGCGTCCTTAAAAAATCTATGCTGTTTGTCCTACCCTGTATAGTATCACCAATATTACCATTAAATAAATTCTTAAAAGAGCTTTAAGAAAATACCACTTTAAGTGTATCTAACTTTATCAGATTCGGAAATACGGCCATCTAAATGAGGTATTCAGGTAATTTTCAAAGTACCGCCATATTGTAGTAGGTAAAGGTAGGTATCGACTTTATATTCTGGTATTATAAAGTACTTGTCGGGAGCTTTAAAATGATGTGCCACAAGACCCCCTTTTCTATAATTTTTCTTTTTGAAATGGCGCCCAGCTGTGAGTTTGACATTTACGTTTGTCATTTCCTGTCTAAAATTTGGTTTATGTTGTCTCACTAAAGTCCTCAAATTTTTATGAAAAAATACCAAACAATTAAAAAGTTAGAAGATAAGGTCCTGAATTTAGACAAGCACTGTATAATATTTTGTCAGATTTTTTGGTTTTGCTAACATCATTTTGTAATACCTCGTATCAATTTTAATTAAAAGTTAAAATATGTATTAGCTTAATAAATAATAAATATTATAAATACTTGCTGTATAACCATAGTCAAAAGACAAAACAAATAAAAAATAATAGCTTAATAGCTAGCCAATAAAACTAGAAGTTTAATTTTATATTTTTAAAAATAAAATTGTCCTTTAAATGAAACCGAATATGTAATAACAAAATTCCCAAAAAAACTCATAAACTATGACTTTTTCTAAAAATGGTTATGTATTAATTACCTCACTGAATTTGAGCGGTTTGATTGACTTTGACTGAATTGTAATGCTCTTGGGCACAGACATTTTGATACCAGGTTATTTTATTCAAAATAAAATTATGCGTTTGCATGCTTCTAAATTTCTTCCAAACTGTAGCACAAAATTTAAGTATGGTTTAAAATGGTAAAGGGAGGTGATACTATTCGTATTTGCTACTGCGTTTTAACTCCATGAAAGCGCTGACACGCAGTATTAATTCACAACACGCTTATGCATTTGCATGCTTTTAAATTCCTCTCAGACTGCAGCACCAAACTCACGTAGGGTTTAAAGAGGTAAATAAAGGTGATACTGTCCATATTTGCTACTGCGTTTCAACTCCATGAAGATGCTAACACGCAGTAGAAATTCATAAATCGCTACCCAGCAAGTGTTACGCGATGTTGTGTAATGTTCTGCATAAGTCCTTAATATACATTCTTTAGATTTCACAACTCTATATTTAAATAAAGTTGCCGGGGAATATTTAAAAATTGACTCATCTTTACGTTTAGTGCAACATTACAATGTTATATCTCATTTAAGAACTGGAGTTACGAGCTGGCGATATGACGCGAATTGTAATTGCTAGGTTCTGGGAAAATCACCGCGAAACTTGCGTGGGATATTCAAGACTGATGTTGCGGACATTTCGTATTCCCAGCAACATCTTAAGTACAAATGTAGTACACTGCCAACAAGGCTTTAAGTGGAAATGTGATATCGCCTAACTTCCCTGGGATGTTTTTGTGCAGGCTGAAGTTTCTGTAATGCAGGTGAAACGCCTCAGGGAGATGGTTCTGGTAAATAACATTAAAAAACAGGAGTTTTGTTTTTAACTGTCCTAAAACGGAGATAACCAAAATAGTAACTAAATATATAGACCAAAAAAATCTTTTTACCAAGTTTGGCGAGTTATCCAAAGAATACTTTCTAAGCTTGTGTGGAATTTATAGAACCTTATTACAAAAGCCGACCTTGACCAACACAACGTTTGCATATACTAAGTTTACAACCGTAGAGGATCAATATGCTAAAACCTTTTAATTAAACCATTGCAATGTTAGAAGAGCCCAAGAGGAGATTTCGGGATTTACTACAGCACGGCAGATTAATATACCGGAGGATACCTTGTACCCGGTTAATTAAGTACCTCCACCAAAAATAAGCCCTGTATATAGGGCTGATAGTAAACACAAGAATATATTTATCGTACATTTTCGAGCGTGTCAGATTAAGATAGGGTAAGTTAATTACATGCTAAACAATGTATATTCCACTAATCTGACAATTTGAGAGGGACTTAAAAAAGCGGTCGGTTACAAAGCTTTATAAAAATGTCATTTTGAGATTCTGGGGGGTGGCTATATTTTTTATAAAAAAAAATTAAGGATAACGAAAAATATATAATCCGATACGATTCGAACAATTTCCACAAAAATATTAACAGTATTTTTCTGACATATTGAGAAACCTAAATACGCTTCCCCCACCGATGAAAAGATATACATTATATAACATTTTTTTCTCTTATCATTTAAGCTTTGCAACCCAATAGGTCTCGATGCCTCTGCAGTGAATCCCCATTTAGCATCGTGGGCTCTCCTACTACAAATACTATATTATATTATAAGTATAGAAACTGACTAACTTCATACAAGTTTTAATCTTGTTGTGATAAACATATCAACTTAGGTAAACCCACCAAAAAAAGTTTTTTGTGGTGTGAGAAAAAAATGAAGCCTTGCAACACTAGGGTGATATACGCTTTTCCTCATTGAGGTATATTATACTATTTGACACAAAAAAATCTTCAACATAGTAGGCTTGTATAACTTTAATTATTTTAAAATTTTAAAAAGTTCTATAGTTAAAGAAAAAATCCATGTTTTTATCAGTGTAATTTTCATTAACAGCCAGATAACTCCAAATTGATATTAAGAGAACCTCCACCTTTTTGAAGTCGGTTAAAAAACAATATGGCAGGGATGCCGGCTTCATAATATCCTTTGCATCACTAGTGTAGTATAAGGCATTTTCTATGCTTGAAAACGGGGTGCTATTTGCTACTTTCACATGTGGTCGTAGGAAAATAATAGAATATAAAACAATTAAAACCCTTGACACACTTTGCGAACAAACCCTGTTGCAGAAATTACCACAAACTCATTAAAATACCACCATATCGCAATGAAACAGAAATGCATGTATAAGCAGCTACTTTATCAGATACCTACCAAATATGGCCAGGCATGGTACCTTGAAACAGTCAAGAATTGCCCACACAAAATCAAAGAAAATAAGTTTTGGCCTACGTTCAGTCTGAACAAGATTATGTCTTTTTTAACCGTGCTTTTAAAATTTTAAAATATCCATAAATTTACGCCCATGGTAAAAATAGGCATAAATTGTTTTGTCTGTTTATTGATCTTATTTTTGCTGTACACTAACCAACAAAATATATTAAAAAAGTAAATAAATTAAATTTATATTACCTTGTACCTTGTAGAAAAGATAAGCAACATATGCCAGAGCTGTCCCGAATACTAAAATCCTCTATTCGAATATAAGTCTAAAATATCGTAATCTAAAAGGTATCCGAATACCGAGGATTCGAATACAAAGAAAAAAGTATTCAAATATCGCTGAACTTGAATACCAGGATTGGGTAATTCAGTATACATAAATACTTTTGAAGGACCGAAAAAAACCATCATCCCAACAAAAAATAAAAGCTCCACAAATCGTCTCTCTCTTAACTTTGTCGGTAAAGAAAACACTGTACCTCAATACCAGATTCTAGTATTAATAAATATTTTTTTAAACCAAAAAAAAAAAGGATAAAACACACCAGGATATAAATACGGGACCAAAATATTCGAATACTACAAAACTGTATTTGAATCAGTGCCGGATCAAGCGTGAAGCCGTGAAGCGACCGCTTCAGCGCCAAGTTTTGGGGTCACAAAATTAGAATGATAATAACTGCAACTAATAACAAGCTTATACTCTATTTAATTTATGTTTAGGTCTTGAGACTAACTAAGCTTTTTATTTCTTTATTTATTAAATTTAAGATTTAAATTTAAAGCTAAAATTGCGTTATAAAAAAGTTACAACACAAAAATCAGACGTGATACATGATTAAATATCTTTATTTTGAAGTATCAAATCTCTAAAAATCGTGTGTAATAATTCGATGGGAAAAACACAGTTTGTTTTTACAGACCAGTATTAAAATTGAATGTTTACATAAGTAGGTAGGTATACAGGGTTAGTAGAAAAAACCGGAACGGTGGATTATCTCAGCAACCGTTAAATACAGGTGAATAAACCAAGGGGTAACTCAACATGAAGAATTTAAAAAATGTTTATAGTTTTCTCTCTAGGTTAGAGAATTTCAAAATTTAAAATGAAATACCTTATTTTTTATTATTGTAATCAATTGCTTGTATCAATTTTATTATGACCTGATATTATCGATTTTTTTACTGTCAATTTCAAAGATATGGCATCAATCTTGAATTCAGAAACGACCAGGTACGTCAATTATCTCAAAAACGATTCAACCAAAATGGTTCAAAGTTAGTACAGGACAGTAACTGGACATTTTAAATTTAGAAATAGCATTTGCGATGTTTCATAATTAATAGTTCTTATTTTCATTTTCTAACTCTTTCAAAGAATCTTGAAAACACAAAAATGCTTTTTATGAATTAAAAAGGTCCTAAACTGGACCTTTTTAATTCATACCACCCCTGTACTAATTTTGACGAATATTTGTTTGATCTTTTTGTAGATAATTAACTATACCTAGCGGTTTTTGTATTAATTTCGAAAAAAGCATGATGTCATATCGCAGAAATTAAAAGAAGTAAAAAAACGATAATATTAGGACCTAATAAAGTTAATTCAAGCAATTGATTGCAATAATACAATAAGGTATTCCATTTAAAATGTTAAAAATTTCTTAACCCACAGAGAAAACTATATACTTGGCAAGCTTGCAAATACAATTTTTAAATTCTTCATGTTCAGTTACCCCTTGGCACAAAATTTGGTTTATTCACCTGTATTTAACGGTTGCTGAGATAATCCACCGTTTCGGTTTTTTCTACTAACCCTATATTTGGTAGCTTTTTCACCAAATTTATTTTTTTAGAAAATGCCAATCTACGTAAGTTAATTATAATATATAACAATACCATAAGCTGCAATTTTTTATTTAACGACTTTTTCAAGTCAAATAAGTACACAGAAAAAAATAAAAGATAAAAATAGGTAGGTAAGTTGTTACTATCAGTTCTGATAAACAATGTAATTAATATGATTGTAAATTGGGACATCAAAATTCCGAGGCGTCAAAAATAAATAGCCCACGGGTGGCAAACGCGTTAGTCCGTCACTGCAACAGATACTTGTATTTTAAAGGCGTTTTTTCGTGTTAACGCGGTTCGAAACATTTTAAAAGCTTTTGAATACCTATCTCTATCTAACTCTCATATTTATATTGTCATTTCAAATGCGGTTTGAACAACTCCGATGAATACGGTTAACAGGAAAAAATTACCCGAGTCACTGCTTTAGTCAAAGGTATTTTTGTTATTTTTTATCAGCCCATTAGTTTAGAACCTAAGTACTAACATACTAATATAGTGTCTAAAATAAAATAAAGGTAATTTTGAGATACAAGACAAAACATTTTAATGTTTTGTTAGAAAGGAAAAACTTCCTAAAAGTTCGAAACCTTTAAAATGAAATAAAGTTTAAAGGGATTCATTATACAGTGTTACCTTTTTTACTCCGTTGAAAGCCGCTTGAGAAATATAAATTACCTATGCTTATTGATGGATGAGCAAATGTAGTACCTAGTAGGATTAGTAAAAAAATTATGGATCCCCTTTGCTGCGTGAGCTGACGTCATATGGGAAACTTTTATATTATCAATTTTACGAATGAAGGTTATAATTTATAAAAAGTTTAGCGTGGTGCAAAACCTTAAAGGCAACGAGCAGATATTAAATTCTATAAGTCATCTACAAGGTTTAGCCAAAAATATAATTTTTGCTCAAGAGTTAAAGTACCTACACTTTTGCTAATATCAAAAAATTATTTAAAGGAGAATATGTTTGGATCTTAAAATTACTTTAAAATAAGCAATTTCGTTTATTTAAAAGAATTTTGGACGTTAAAGGATTGTCAATTGCTTTTATTTTAATAACAGTAAAAAAATTAAAAAGTTTATTTAAAATTGTCTTATAAGATTTATAATTTTGTAAAAAAAAGTCAATGAAAAATATAGATATGCAACTGAGTTCTACATAAGAACTGTTAAAACATTTCTTTTTACTTTTTTTTTCTATCTCAAATAACAGAGAGAGTAACAAGTGGCTGGCTAGATTAACAAAATTAAAAAAACTTTGTATCTCCAAAACGAATTAAGCCACGATGTACTTGCACCACTAAATTTGTTTTAAAAATCTGAATTAAGATTATGCAATCAAATTTGTTCTATCTCATTTAGTTTTGTGCTATACCCTGCAAGGTCAACGAAAAAGCGTCACTCTAAACAGCCCCGTGTGTATCGATTTATAGGCATTTACCATGACATAACCACAAATTCGGTGGAGTTTTTTTATTACTTTTACCGGCTTACCGCGAAAAAGAAAAGTTTGTTTTAGTCTCAGGTTTAATTAGACAATAAAAAAAAGATTTAACTAACCAGAAATAACCATGAGTCCTCCACCTATACTCTGTCTTCGGTAAAAAATATTAAAATAATATCAAGTAACAAAAAATTTGAGAACCGAGGACAGCGTATAGGTGGGTTGTCATGGTTAGTTCTGGTTAGTTATTTTTTTCTTAAGAAACCTCCATTTTATATTTACTTTAATATCTCATTATCATTAATTTTTTTACAATGTAAGTATTCTTTTGGAGCATTTGCTACTCAAAACAAAAATCCAATAAATTGTTTTACCTAAATAGACAATATAATTTATCTATGATATATTGTTGAAAACATAACCGGTCAAAATCATAAAAAAATCCACTAAATTTGTGGTTATGTCATAGAGCTCTTGCTCTAACAACAAATTGCATTTTCCAACGTGATATTGCATGCGTAAGCGGGTGCGCAAAGTAACTACTTAGTAGAGGGTCAGAAACCTGCCGTTGTTAGAGATATTACCCATCACAGCCGCAGTGGCGCAACTAGCTACTGGTTTTTGAGGGGCTTACGCCCCAGTCTATAGACTTTATTTGCCGAAAAACACTAATATGTTTTAAATGCCGAATAATTTTGGGAAAGGCTAATGGTTATCTTGAGGGGCTAAGCCCCCTTGCCCTATTCTAATTGCGCCCCTGCACAGCCGCCTTTAAAAGGAAATGGGGTTAGATCAAGTAACACACGCTAAATCAATCAATGGTTTAAACGCAGAATATTAAAACCGCTGAAAAGGTGATTCTTGCTTTTGGGGTTAAATACTAAAAATTTCAAGAACAGAAAAGTAAAATTTTAAGAGTTAGCCACCCCGATTAAGTTGGTATAATATAGAGAAGTACTTTAATAAATTATGATTATTAGTTTCTTTAAATATCTATTGAATATGACGACAACTCGAAATTGAATAACTTACTAATTAAATTTGAATAATTAATAACACGATGATAGAGCAATAATGTTATTAAAATGTTTTTTAGTGTGGCAAAAAATTTTATTGTTTTTTTCAAGCAGATAATCATTATTTTTTGTAATGATATTGCCTATCCTCGAAAAGTATAAAATAAAACTTAATATCAATACAACAAATATGCAGAAAAATTATGTCGAAAATAGTAAATAAATATAAATCAATACTGTTTAAAACTCCTGCATGCGTAGCTTACGACTCCATCTTTGGGGGACTTTCAAAAGCAACGTTTATATACGGGCATCCAAAAGCGAGGTACCTATTGATTTTTATGCTATTTAATTTGTCTAGTTTGGCCTTCAAACTACATGGGTCACTATTATTTCCTTATTTAATTATTTAACAAAATTTAAAAAAGCAATAATAATTTTTATAATTTAATATTTTATAATGTCTAAAAAAATTTGACGAAGTAATAACGGAAACTAAAGAATAATAAGGATAGAAATATAAACTAAACTAATAACTTGTTAATAATTATTTAATTCGTATTAAAACAATATTTTTTGAATAGGAAAAGGAACCATTAACAAATAACAAAAATGCATATCTTTACTGTTATAATACTGTACCAAACTTACCCAGGGCAGTGCGTAGCTACTATAGGGCTACGCGGAGAAGTGCCCCGAAGCCACAAGCTCAGGGGGCCCTTTAGGTTAAATGGTGCCCCTTGGAAAAAGTTGAAGACTTTTTTTGCTTTAAAAATATTTTGAGGTGTCGGTAGGACAGTATAATATGAAAATGTTTAACTTAAATTGTTTGTATTAGATACCCAAACAGCAAGCTGACGTCTTATTAACGTGTCTTTTTAGTCATTTTTGGTCACATTTGGTCAGCAAAGACGTCATAATGACGTTAAATTGACCTCCCGAAGTCACAGGCAAAAGACATCCCGTTAATGTCTTTTAGATGAAAAAATTGACGAATATACTTTTTTAAGCTAAAAAAATAATACGATATTTTATTTGAAAATTGAATTTGAAAAAACTCCTTACTGCTTGCAAATTCCTTGAACGGCAAGGTCGCATCTTTCGGGACAATGTCCAACCTAGAGATGCAAGATTTTTACACTAGCCGAAGACATTTCTTTCAAAGCTAACCAACCGCAGACCGGTCTCGAAGTATTTTGGTCTCGTCGGTAAGGTGTAGGCAATAAAAAGCAAAGATGTTGAATAAACATAGTAGTTTATTATCCATTACGCCATCTATCGGTAGAGTTTTTTCCTATTTCATTTTTGTAAAATTATTAGTGTTATTTTTCTGTCTTATGACATTTCGGTTGGATTTTCCCACGAATCATATAAGGTTACAAAATTTTTCTGGCGGTTTTCCAAACATGACGTCATTAGATTTTTATGAGCTAGTATGACGAAAAAATAACGACGTAAAGACGTCACTTCAACGACGTTAAAAACACGTCATTCAAATGACGTTCAAATGACGTCATGATGACGTCCTATGACAAAAAATGACTTAAAAATGACGTCATAATGACGTTAGCTTGCTGCTTGAGTAAGAACCTGGTTTTTTGTGCTTTAAAATTTTGTGGGGAGAGTTTGTGAAAATGTTCAAAGAAAGTTGTTTTTATTATATAAGGACCTTTTTTCCTCTTGTTCATCCTTCAAATTTTCCTTTTATTGCTTCTTGACATTTTTGCACCCCTCTGAAAGTCATCCTGCCAGCGTCCATGATTAGTGTCCTACTTTAGTATTTTGCCCAAGGGCCCCTACTGCCCTAGCTACGCCACTGCATTGAGGGGACACATGGGAACTGCTGTTTCACTTTCCTATATTGGTTTCTTATGTTTTTATTAGGTATACTAGTATACTTATCTTGGTTAAAAAATCTTTTAGTTAAATAAAAGCATTTATTTAAATAAAATATATACACAGTTATAATTAAAAACATTTTTATTTCATATTTTTAAATACAAAACATTACAGGAATTTTAAAAAATATGAATTATTTAATATGTCTTAAGCTAAGGTCGTCTTATTATTAAAAAGAAACTTTTAAAATTGTTTCTAGTTAAATTACCCAAATAACAAATAATAAGTGTAAAAATATAATTTAAAATAAGGAAAAAAGATAACCAAATAAAAAATAAATTAATTAACATAAAGCCTTTTTTGACTAGGAATGTTTATTGGCTAAAATTTAAAATAAATTATAAATAAAACAAAAATAATAAATATGTGTTACAGTTACAAACATCTTTTAATTATTATCCATGTGGCACAGCATTTATAAATAGAAAATGTGCTAATTCGTTTCCTATTAGAATTTAAAAATGGCACTTAATTTGGCACTTAAGTTTCTTTTTACAATAATTTGGCAGTGAATAGATTCTTGACAGAATGGTGAAGTTAAGTAAAGCGTTCATATTTTTATAAAAAAGTATTATGTCCAAACCAGGGATGTTGCGAATATTCGCATCCTCATTCGCATATTCAGAACATCCGCATCTGCATCCGCATAAATCGATGCGGAGCTGATGCGGATGCGGATGTGTAGCAGGTCACGACAAGGAAAAAGAGGCGGGCCCGGAGTGGCGCGTGTCGACCGCACGTGTTAATTAGCCATTTGAAAAGCAATTATTTTGGTTTGGACTTCAGTAAATTGGTAACGATGACGCGTTTCGCTATTGTTTGTAATACAAACAAGGATATAACTGTCTTTTTTACCCTACCTACACTTAACTTTTTTACATATCCGCATCCGCATTCGCGGATGTGAACCGCTTAAAATACGCATCTGCATCCGCGGATGTGAAAAAATGTGCATCGGCAACATCCCTTGTCCAAACTGTGGTACACAAGTGGTAAGACAATAAGACGTATCTTTAAGAATATTGCAACAAAGATAGCTTAATCTTTTAATTATTTAACACTTTAATGTTTACATATTAAAAATTTTTGGGGAAAAATTGTGTACCAGATTTGTCGAAGCTGGTTAACAGGAATAATAAACACAAAATACTTTTAAAGAGAATGAGATCTATAGGATAAAATGTTACTTAAAATCAGTAGTCAAAGGTGTTTTTTTAATTTTAGAAATTTGTAAACCTAATTGAAATACTTTATTTGTATATATATATTTTTCTAATTTTCTTTCTTTTTACAAAATCCTTTTATCCATAGTATACGCTATGATTTAAACTAAAAAATAATTAGGTATATTGAATAATTTTGAACTTCTACACCATTGGTAAATCAGTCACCATTAACACACGGTAATATCTATTTTTATGGTTACCAAATTATTTTTTCTTCTTAAACATTGACAAGTCATTTTGCGCATCCAATTTTTAGAGGTGCTCCCCAAACTCGTTGCAATAAAATTTTAGACTAGCCTAACTGGCCCGTGCGGTCCAAAAACCTTAAAACCTGTTAAAAACCATCTCATGGTTGGAAAAAGGTCTGTGCTTTTAGCGTTTTTAAAGTTGTGTTTGACTAACTTTAGTTCAGATTTTTACCTTAGGGGCTACATTCGGGTTAAGCTAAAGTTAAATTAGATTTAATTTAAACAATAGGTATTTTGATATTTTTGCTATAAGCTTTGTGTCTTTTTAAAACTTTGCTTGCTACAGTAGCTTATCCGCATTCAAGATTCGATGGCCTGTCAGGACGAAACAGCCTGTTAGGCCCGAATATTACGTGTACGAAAATGGTTACTCTTTGCTACGATCTATGAATTAAATTTTAAGTTTTAAATTAGGGTAAAATATAGAGTTTGAACACGGATAAACCTATAACCAAACTAATAAATTTTCGAAACAAAAGTATTTTTTATAAAAACATTTAATTCATCTGATATGCTAAAAGCTATAATTAAAATCACCGTGGAATATACAGGATAGTTCAAAATCTTAGAAACATATTTTGTATATGTAAGTATGTATATTTATAATATAGTCTACAACAGGAGTCACCAACTGGCGGACCCCGGTCCGGATCCAGACCGCCAACCTTTTTTGTGCGGACCTTGTTGAGTAACGACATTTTATTTTTTCGCGCAAGGAGTGGAGGAGAGTACGCGCCATCGCCGACCGCTTTCGGCCGGGGGTCTTTTTTCCTCCCCAATGAAAGTACTTGGTCACCCCTGGTCTACAACATTACAAGTGTGGAAACTGACTTATTTCACACGAGTGAGGGAATATTGTTACACGGCGTTAGCCGAGTGCGACAGACCTGCGAGTGTAAGAATGTCATTTTACCACAAGTAACGTACTTTTTTTTTAAGACCACTAATTATTAAAAAAAGTTCGTTTGTCATTACAGAAGAAACTAAAAAACAATTGATAACTTTGCAACACTGCGGTATGTTATACTGTTTAACAATATTTTCATTTTAAAAATCACCTACCTAGTAGCTTTCATTATTTTAGAATTTAAAAAGGTCCCGACTTAAAACTTCTTTTATGTTTTTTTTTATGTTATTCCAATAAACAATGTTTTTAGTTATTTCAATTAATAATTAACAACAAAAAACTTAATTTTGTCTTACAACTTACATAAATTTTAACCAAATTTGATAACGCATTCCACAAAAAAATAAGAGTAGGTGGTCTGAAAGACTAGACCATGATTTTTTTTTGTTTTTGGGGTTGCTGAATCCGAATCTGGAGTCGGTTTGACTCTATCAGGTCAGGGTCAAGGTCATTTTAAGGTCAATCACAGCCCAACAAGTAAAAAAGTTGAAGGTTCGAAATACCAGACCATGGTATCTTTTTGTTTTTGTGGTCGCTGAATCCGAATCTGCGGTCGGTTTTACCCCATTAGTTTAGAGTCAAGGTCTTTTCAAGATCAGATCATAAAAATTTATCGAAAAAGTACCACAACCGTGATATTTTTATGTTTTTGAAATTGCTGAATCCGAATTGGGGGTGAGTTTGATCCCATCTGGTCATGGTCAGGGTCATTTCAAGATCAAATCATTAAAGTTATTGAAAAAGACCAGAATTATGTAATATTTATGTTTTCGGGGTCGCTGAATTCGAATCCGGTGTCAAATTAACCCTATGAGGTTAGGATTAAGGTTATATCAAGGTCAAATTATCAAAAGATATCGTAAATGCACCAAAATTATGATATCTTGGGGTTTTGGGTCGCTAAATCCGAATCCGTAGTTAAATTGACCCTCCCGGATTTGAATTAAGCGACCTCAAAACATAAAGGTACCACGTATCTGGTGTGTTTTAAATTAATTTTTATAATTTTTCTCTTGAAATAACCTTGAGCATGATCTGATAGGATTTAACTGACTTTGGATTCAGATTCAGCGACCCCAATGACATAAAGATACCACGTGTGTGGTCTACTTTTGATAATTTTTAATTTTTTACCTTAGCATAGCCTTGACCATGATCTGATGTTGTCAAAGTGACAACAGATTCGGATTTAGCGACCTCAAGAACATAAATATACCATTGTCGTATATATTGTGTTTTTCGGACCACCAATTTTTATTTCCTTGTGAGGCTGTGTAATGTTTGCATATGAAAAGTCAAATAAATTCTTATAAATATACAAGAAATAAAAAAAATACTATTAGACTGCTCAAGTTACATTTTTATGCCTTTATATTTTAAAAATTTACAGTGCACTCCAATTAAAACGAGCCACTCTAAATAATTCCGTTATTTTAACACTTATAAAAATCCTGAAACACGTTATTATTTTTAGGAGAACACATTTTTGTGTCGAAATTTTATTGTTCAGGGTTATCCCCTTTCATAACCAACCCAAACGCCACAAAATTTAAATGGGAAAGGGGATCAAGTCATCCTTATCTTAAAGGATTTCAAATTCTCTTTTAATGGACTTTACTTTTTTAAAATCGGTTAAGTATTTTTTAAATAAATTATTTTAAATACCGGGGTCCCTAGTGAGTGGCCCACCCCCATTTATTTTGCTATTGCTTAAAATATCAAAATAAGATTTGATACGTAGGTATATCACATAAATCTGCATTGTTTCGCTAATTCATTTGTTTTCTATTACTTCTGGTTTAGCTGGAAACGACCTAAACTTTCTTATTTTTTAAATAAGACACCCGGTATATTTTTACTAATTTAAATAGAAAATACATGTCTATTTAATGACACTCAATTTACTACATTTTGACATCCAACCCCTAAATATATTATTTTAATTTTTAATCTAGTGTCCCATGAGTTTAAATGTATTATTAATATACTCAAAACGTAATTTTATATTTAAATAAGTAAAAAATTACTTGGTCTTATTTAAAATAGGAAAGTTTAGGTCGTTTCAAGCTGAACAGGAAGTTATAGAAAACAAATTAATTCGTGAAACAATGTACATTTATGTGATATACCTACGTACCCCATTTTATTTTAATATTTTAGCAATATAAAATTATATGAGTGGGCCACTAACAAGAGACACTATTATTTAAAATAGGTTTTTCAAAAACTACTAAACCGATTTTAAAAAAGTAAAGACCATTAAAAAAAATTGAAACCCTTTAAGATTGAAATGCACTGTCTATTTTTTTTTTCAAAGTTAAAATTTTTGATTTTAAACCACCACCACCACCCACATAATAAGATAATTTTTATTATAGCTTTTGGCATTTTAGATAATGCAAAAATTTGTATGAAGAATATCTTTTTACCTAAATAATATAATTAAAAAAAAGATTACTGGTATATTCTCTCTGAAATAAATTTAATTTCCAAACAATTAGAAAAAAAAAAACGTAGATTTTGAAATAACAGAATTAAAATAAATATACTGGGTGCTTCTAAACAAATACAAAACATTCTTTGAAGTGATTCCTTGTCTAAAGTAAAGGGTAGTTTGCTTTATAAACATTGGGTCAAAATTTAAATATTAGGGAATGGCGAAATTTTTTTAAATTTTTATCTTAAAGACAAAAAGCGCTAAAATAATGAAATCCTGGAGAATAATGATAATTTAAAATACACATTCCAAATATTTTTGCACCTCTTTAAAATTAATAAAAGTGATGGAAATAGAATAGCCCTATCTTTTTTCCAATCAAATTTGAAGATACCCGCAAGCACCTCAAAAATATAAATTATAATAAACTGCCTATTGTATTTTTTTGTTAAACTTACCAATTTTAAATAAAAAAATATATTATAATTTATAACGTGCCGGGACAGGATAATTTATTTTATAAAAAATCTATTTATCTGCTGTCACCTATTGAGTCATATGTAATAAGTTTTTATTTGACATTACTTGCTAGTGTAAATACAATACTTATTTTGTTTTTAAGCAAAAGAAATAAAGACAATTTTTTGTTAATTTTTTTTTGCGATATCTCCCTAATGGTTGACTTTTGACTCTATTTTTATAAAGCAAACTACCGTTTATTTTGAACAAAAATTACTTTCTAAAATGTTTCGCATTTGTTAAGAAACATCCTGTATACATATAATTATTAGATACCCTTTTGAGGCCACTGATTTTAGTAACACTTTATAAATCACAAACATACGCTATTATGCTTCCTGAATCTCTCCCTTAAACCCTGGAACGTGATGAAAATCGTGCCGATTTAACTTATGTGCCAAATCCTGTAAAACATCTCTAAATATTAACGAATCCACATTCTCTCCTAACATATAAAACAGAAACCAATCGCCCATCTTACTTCGTCGCACTATAGTGTCTATTACTTCTTTTCTAACTAGTCTATATCGCATCCTTAATAGATAAACACGCATACGTGGAGAAAAATTATAATTATCCGATAAACTACTAACAAAAGTGTCAATATGAACAGAACTACAAACCAGAACCACAAAAACACATATATTTTTTCGTTAACGACATTAAGGGAAGTATACACAATGCGTCGTGTTTTTCTTCGTCGCCGGAAACGCCGTATTTTCTAAAGGTGCATTTTGTCATTCTGGGGAAAATTTGTATCATGGGATCTATGCGATCTTCCTGATCTGTGTTGATAAATGCGATGACTTCTAAGCCAAACATCAGGAAGGCGCCATCGAAAAATCGGTTCATCAGGAACATTTGCCCTAAAAGTTAAAAAAAACTGTAAAAACCGTCAAAATTAAAAAAAAAAACAACAAACAAAGAGCGAGTAAATAAAATAGCAGAAGAATTAATTTCCATACAGTGTGTCTGCGTAATTTGGGGCCATATGGAAAACTTTCATTTATTATAATCTTCTCTATTTTCTATTTTTTAATATTATAGGGTGGCCAGACTTCGTTGCAATTGCAGTTTATCTTGGTTAAAAAGAGATAGAGTCTAGCGGTTTTCGCGATTGTTGTTATTGGGCCATGATATAGACTTTATAGCCAAAGAAAAAAATCAGCCCTAAATAAATAATGTGTTTACATTTTACAGCAAAATCTAGGTGTTAATATTCTATATTATATTTTGTCCTGCCTAGCACCCCTATTCACCCCTCGGTTCTGCCAGGTTGTTCACTAATTAATTTATTTAACCCTAAATATTTTAAATAAGCACCACTTTGTTTGGATTCAAAACAGTGTGTAAAAATTATTTATCCATAATTCCACTTTTGTTTTAAAACAAAATACTAGAAGGAGCTTACTTTATTCTTTGGTTATAAAGTCTATATTATGGCCCACTATGCAAAATTAAATTTTAAAAAGAATCATTTTTGGGTCTAAAATTACATAAGGTGATATATATTTTTAAAAAATTTTGTCTTCTTTAATATAATAAATAGGAAATATACAGGGTGTTCCATAAGAAAAACTATATTTTTGGTTAATATCTTGAAAAACATTAAATTAAAAAAAAATATAACCACACCATTGAATTCTCCGTAAAAATATCTTCCAATATTAGTTTTTACTATTTTTGTAAGTGACAAGCAATCTAAAATAAAATATAGAGGGGGTTTCAAAAATGGAAAAAACTGTACAGGCATAAGCAATCTGTGGTTTCCCTGTGTAGCATTAATTAGCAGACACCTTATACAGTGGGGTCCAAGTCCGTCTCCTCTTTCTAGCTTCTAATTCGTTTAGTATAATAAAACTTGGCACAATTATTTTAACCGGGGTAAGCATTTTTTGACATAATAATGATAGCTTTAAATGTCAAGGTGACAGCGGGGCACCATTAAAAAAAACAAAAAAAAAAGTCTTGTTTTACATCATTTTAAAGCTCCTGACAAGTATTTAATAACCCTAGACAGAATATAAAATGATTAAATACCTTAGCCAAATACCATTTTTCGAAACTAAATAAGGTAAATATACCAAATGTGGCCTTTCCTTAAAGCTCTTTTAAAAATCTTGAAAAAATTTAATTTGGTAATAAATTACACGGTAGGATAAAAATTATATATTTTGTAATTAAACCCTTTTTATATTCCATAGCGTTGCATCGGATGTATTTCTTCACAAAGAGAAAATTTCTAATGCTCATGAGCAGCTGTCATTTGTATGGATACGTCTACGCACCTCACCTTTCTTTAACTGTCTAATGTGCCAAAAGATCTTTATTTATTTTTTTTCAATATGGCTGTTACTCTGAAAGTTAAAGCTGTCATTCTTTCAATTTTGGCGGTAATTGTATGTTAGAGAAATGAAGTATTTGGCATGGTTTAAACTTCTTCTTGAAGATTTTTTTTTTGGAAAAGTATATTTGGGTTTATTTTAATGCTTTTTCTGTAAGGTTTAGAATCAGAATATTCAAAACCCTTTAATTCACATTTTCAAAATGTCAGGCGCCATTTTTTTATATAATTTGCTCAAAAAATAAATTTTTTACCTACCCAAACACCACACGCCCCTGCTAATTTTTTTTTACTGTAGTACATACTAACTTTTTGGCTTTACCATTGACGTGTGGTGTTTAGGAATGTAGAATAATTTTGGGAAAATATTATAAAAACAATTGGCGTTTAACATTTTAAAAATATAAATTAAGAAGTTTTTGGGGATGCTAATTTTACATCTGACACTAAAAATTTTTAATATAGACTCCAAGTCCTTTTCCAGAAAAATATTTTTTTACGTCGCAGACCGCAGGCCAGTGGTAAATAAAAGTTTTCACTATGCCAAATACTTTATTTCTCTAACGTACAATCACCATCAGCGGGATAAACTTAAGTATAATAAGTCCTCATTTCAATAAAAATTAGAGTTTATTATTACAAAAAAGCATTCTGTTAACTAATTTTGCATTAAAAGAAAAATTTAAATTTAGACTGCATCCGTTTTGACTCAGGAAATTTTACATAGCAGTAAACGCAAGATGAATAGGCGCTGACACAATATCTGCCCACGTTTTGAAATGGCATTTCCGAAAAACTAATGCCAGATTTTCTATAAAAATAGAATGGTTAACAAAACTGGATAATAAAGGGTGTAATGTAATTATTTAAGAAATCAAGGCGTATACAGGTTGTTCAAGTATATGTGAGTAGTCTCTCGAATTCATATAGAACACCTAAAAATAATGTGACAAGTTCCTATAAAATATTTTCCAAAAGTTCCTCTTAACAGAGATATGTGCCCTTAAAAGACGCCACTGGCAATCGATCCCTCCTAAATAACTTTTATAGTACTTGGTATAATGAAATAATTTTTTAGTGTGATAAATACCAGTTAGGGTCCCTTAAAATGATATCCTTGTAAAATAATTGCCTTCATTAGTTCGCCAGGGACGGACTATCCCTTACACAATAGTACTAATTATTTTTACATCCTGTATAATAAAGAAATAAAAATAGCATTTTTAAATAGCATACACCCTTAGCTAAAAAAGATACTCCTGTCCAATATCGATAAAGTGAAGCGTTTTCGAGAAAAACAACTTTTTAATTAAATAGAGTTGTATTTAATAATTTTGTTTGTCGGTTCGACAAACCCCCTTCTATTTGATGCAGCGTGTAAAAAATAATTTACACCCATCTCTGGCGAACTAACGAGGGCAAATGATTTTTAAGGATAGCATTTTAAACAGTCTTTACTTGTATTAATTATATTTAAAAAAAAATCCATTTTACCAAGTACTATAAAAGTTATTCAAGAAAAACCGATTTTCAGAGGCGTCCCTTAGGAGCACATAACTCCATAAAGAGAGGCTTTGGGAAAAAATGTATAGAAACCTATCACATTATTTTTAGGTGTTTTATATAAATTCGAGAAATTGCCCACATATTCTTGGACACCCTATATACAAAATATAATATAAAAAAGGAAAGGAAAACAGTTTCATTCCTATGTCATATTTTACTGAACCTGTCTCGAAGTCATAAAGATAACTGGTACATAAACAAATACTGCAAATTATTAAAATATGTTAAACGAATTAAAAAAAAACAACTTGGTTACTTTTAAATTTAAATTAACAATTTGTTAAGAACAATTTATTATAATAAACGCCAAGTATCCACGAAATACTAGCAATCTTAAAATTTTTTTAAAACGGTTATACAAATTTAAAATTTGAAAAATTTGATTTTAATTTACTTAAAAAAACTGATTTCAATGAAATCCGACCTTTAGAGCTTGTAATAGGAGCAATTAATAACTAATTGAGAAAAATATGCTATGGGACTGACATATGGCAACGCCGCCAAAAGGTTACGATGCGCCCGAAAAAGTTTATCGAATACGGTACATGCGTAATTAAATAGAGTTGTATTTAATAATTTTGTTTGTCGGTTCGACAAACCCCCTTCTATTTGATGCAGCGTGTAAAAATAATTTACACCCATCTCTTGCGAACTAACGAGGGCAAATGGTTTTTAAGGATAGCATTTTAAAGAGTCTTTACTTGTATTAATTATATTTAAAAAAAATCCATTTTACCAAGTACTATAAAAGTTATTCAAGAAAAACCGATTTTCAGAGGCGTCCCTTAGGAGCACATAACTCCATAAAGAGAGGCTTTGGGAAAAAATGTATAGAAACCTATCACATTATTTTTAGGTGTTCTATATAAATTCGAGAAATTGCCCACATATTCTTGGACACCCTATATACAAAATATAATATAAAAAGGAAAGGAAAACAGTTTCATTCCTATGTCATATTTTACTGAACCTGTCTCGAAGTCATAAAGATAACTGGTACATAAACAAATACTGCAAATTATTAAAATATGTTAAACGAATTAAAAAAAAACAACTTGGTTACTTTTATATTTAAATTAACAATTTGTTAAGGACAATTTATTATAATAAACGCCAAGTATCCACGAAATACTAGCAACCTTAAAATTTTCTTTAAAACGGTTATACAAATTTAAAATTTGAAAAATTTGATTTTAATTTACTTAAAAAAACTGATTTCAATGAAATCCGACCTTTAGAGCTTGTAATAGGAGCAATTAATAACTAATTGAGAAAAATATGCTATGGGACTGACATATGGCAACGCCGCCAAAAGGTTACGATGCGCCCGAAAAAGTTTATCGAATACGGTACATGCGTAATTAAATAGAGTTGTATTTAATAATTTTGTTTGTCGGTTCGACAAACCCCCTTCTATTTGATGCAGCGTGTAAAAAATAATTTACACCCATCTCTGGCGAACTAACGAGGGCAAATGGTTTTTAAGGATGGCATTTTAAAGAGTCTTTACTTGTATTAATTATATTTAAAAAAAATCCATTTTACCAAGTACTATAAAAGTTATTCAAGGAAAACCGATTTTCAGAGGCGTCCCTTAGGACACATAACTCCATAAAGAGAGGCTTTGGGAAAAAATGTATAGAAACCTATCACATTATTTTTAGGTGTTCTATATAAATTCGAGAAATTGCCCACATATTCTTGGACACCCTATATACAAAATATAATATAAAAAAGAAAGGAAAACAGTTTTATTCCTATGTCATATTTTACTGAACCTGTCTCGAAGTCATAAAGATAACTGGTACATAAACAAATACTGCAAATTATTAAAATATGTTAAACGAATTAAAAAAAAAACAACTTGGTTACTTTTATATTTAAATTAACAATTTGTTAAGGACAATTTATTATAATAAACGCCAAGTATCCACGAAATACTAGCAATCTTAAAATTTTCTTTAAAACGGTTATACAAATTTAAAATTTGAAAAATTTGATTTTAATTTACTTAAAAAAAACTGATTTCAATGAAATCCGACCTTTAGAGCTTGTAATAGGAGCAATTAATAACTAATTGAGAAAAATATGCTATGGGACTGACATATGGCAACGCCGCCAAAAGGTTACGATGCGCCCGAAAAAGTTTATCGAATACGGTATATGCGGACATAAAATTGATGCCAGTCCAATACGTTTTTCGGTTACAAGATCCAATAAGTGATAATAAAAATCCGCAATAATTAAAAAACATGTTTTTTCCAAGTGTTTTTAAGTGAACAATTCGATGATTTGATGTATCAATATTTACGTTATTTTGACAGATTAGGTGACAGAAACTTTTCATGTCTATCCTTAAATTTATGTGCTTCTTGACCTTGTTTACAAATTTCCTATCATTTTTAAACTGTTTTGTATGACTTAGAAATTTTATTAATTAATAAACATAAAAATGTAATACCGATAACTTGTTTAAAGATGCTTGTGCAGTAGATTTTTAGGTATTCTTTTTACGCATCGTTGCCAAATATAAATACTACGTAGTCAAATTACCTTAAGCACTCGTTTGACCCTTGTGTTATCGGTAGAACTACCTTAATTGAAAGTGTAGCAGATATTGACTTTTGGAAAAAAAAACATTTTTTAAGACTACTGTCATCTTATAAGGTAATATTAGTACATCACTAGGCCGCTAAGAAAATGTGCACATATTGCTTTTATCAATATATCTGACTAAAATTTAAAAATAAAAAAAAATAACAGGCTTGCTAGTAATTTCTTAGGCACCAGAGAGAAAACATAGCAGCTAAACATGGTTAAGTTTCTTTAAAAGCTGGCTTTTAACACAGGAAGATTTTATTAAATAATAATACCAGTGCTATAAAACTTTTGGTTTTTCTTTTTGGTTACCCCGATTTTTAATAATTTGATTTAGTTTATTGTATCACTAGAATTATGTCATTTTGTTGCCGAAAGAAAATAAAAATAAATGTAATATGTTTAAAGAATTTATGGTTTCGTCCGTTTCTTTGTGACCGTACATTTTAAATTAATAAAATAAAACAGAATATATACTTTGTTCATAGTCACTTTAATTAAATATTTAGCCGTGACAGCTGTTTCGTAGTACAACTACGTTTGAAAATGTAGTTGTACTACGAAACAGCTGTCACGGCTAAATATTTAATTAAAGTGACTATGAACAAAGTATATATTCTGTTTTATTTTATTAATTTAAATGTAATATGTATTTTTACAGGCTTGGCTAGGCCTGCTAATATCTAACCCATTAATAATTGTAATACCCACAGATAGTAATTTTAAGTCAATTATTCTGACAGAGCTGCTAATGAGTTCAGCTAATACGGGCTTGCAACGTGTTTTAAACTGAATGGAAACAAAACAATTAAAGTTGGCACCAGAGAAGACAGAGGCTGTGTTGTTGACAACCAAGAGAAAGATCGGACAAATAACCTTTAATGTGCAAGGCACGACAGTTAGTCTTAGTAAGGCAGTAAAGAATTTTGGAGTGTGGTTAGATACAAAACTAACCTTTGCTGAACATATAGGAAAAATAATCCCTAAAGCTGAAAAAACAGTAAGAGCCCTCTCATGTCTTACGCCTAATGTAGGCGGACCCAGATCATCCAAAAGACGAATCCTCTGTAGCGTGGCCCATTCTCAGATTCTGTACGGAGCACCATGCTAGTACAAGGCAACGGAGAATAAAAAAATTAATGCAAAAACTTGCTAGAATCCAAAGACTTATGTCTATTAACATATGCTGTGCCTACAGAACCATATCGACGCAAGGAGTAGGAGTAACTGCTGGAGCCCTGCGATAGAGCTACGAATCAAACAACGCAGAAAAAGATATTTGGGTAAGATAGAAGAAGTTACCAAGGTCAACCTTATAAACATGGAAATGGACTACTTCCTTTCACAAACACTATCAGGTAGGGCTGTTTTAAAAAATATCTATATGACTGGAGGAGATCGAATACCAGTTTCTCTTTTTATTGTTGTCAAGAGGATGACGCCGAACATACTCTGTTTGTGTGCCAAAGGTGGGAAGAAGCAAGAGCAGCATATACACGTCAAACTGGGATTCCATTTAATATAAATAACATGATGAAAAGTCTTTTGGAAAGTGAAGACACGTGGAACTATACCTACAACATTGTAAAGTTTATCATCAGTATAAAAGAAAGATAAAGTCGAGCCCAATAAATAAAAAGATACACAAGAAGATAAGATAACCAGGCAAGCTTTATTCACTGAAGTAATGCGAAATTGCTTTCCAGTGGTTGAAGAGCCGGTAGAAATCCAGCACGCCTGACGACCAAATGATCATATTCCGGTCCAAGTGTCTTTCGAAGATTTTTTACCAACCTCTCAAAAAAAAGGTCATAATAGTCCTTGGATAATAACACTTTTAGGTCCTTTTTAGGAAGGTTACTTTTGAGGAGTCTACCACGAATATTTATACCGCCATATATGGAAGCGGCACTTTAACCCAGCCTGTCAATGTCAAATGTTTCGGGTGTCGATCTGGACAAACGCGTCACTTTTTGTCGGACAAGTTTACCGCAATGTTTAACATGCATCATGCATTTGAGATTGACAGGCTGGACTAAAACGCCGGTTCCGTATATGGTGGTATAAATTTGCGTGGTAGACTTGTCAGAAGAAACCCCTTTAAAAAGATTTTAAAAGTGCTATTATCATAAAGGCAATTTTATTACTGGCCCAGAGACTATAAGAGCATAAACAGGTAAAATACTCTCCTATATTACTTGATAAACTACATTTGATTAAGATTTTAATCTCATAAAATTTTAGTTTCAAAAAAGTACAAAATTTTTACAAATATTTTTGTATAAAGTCCAATTGGCAAATTAATAAAACGCTATTTTTGTCCTCTCTTACTTAAAATATCTAAATACTCATATTTAAAAGCCGCAATAATTTAATAAACATACTTTAGTAGTTTTAGCACAAATATATATGTAGCTATAAAAATTAGTATTTTAAGTGTTGTTTTATTTACCATTGCGTACGAGGTACCTCTTTATCGTATAATTAAAAACAAAACATAAAGAATAAAGTCCATAACATTAGCGGCTTTTAAGTGTCTTTTGGTATCTCCGAATTATACATAAAGCTGCACTAGTACTAATGGAGGAAATTGTTGTGCTAGCGATTTTTTTTGTACATCTTCTTAAAGTTAAGATTGTTTTTGTTAAATTGTAAAGCGATTTTCTCAAAACCTAACGTGTAAACGCTAGTGGCCACACCAACACGCAGCGGGCGGGCGAAAATTAACATGCAGCCTTCCAATGCGAAAAATCGCACGCTTATCACTTGTCGCTAGTCCCTCTTCAGCCTGGGTAAAATTAAGATAAAATAACTTCTACGCTAGAACTATCTTTGAAGTAATAAAATAAAAATATTAATTTTAAAAATAGAGAAACAACCAAAAAAAAAAGTAATCTCAGGAGGTACCTAAATTTTAAGTGTTTTTTTTATTATAAATAATAAATATGTAAATAACTCATTTTTTAGAGCTTTGGCGTTCACAATTTTCTTATCTTATTTTTTTTCATCAGGTTATAATAAATAAACCACCTTTTTAAAATTTACTTCCCATGAGTTATTTATTAAAACAGCTTTTAATGGGAAAATTATATTACCAAAAAATTTCTAATTTACGAAAAAAAACAGCATATCGTTAACATAAATCGCAAACCTCGTAAATCTAGATTTGATTAAAATTGAGCTTTTTGTATCATCCACTAACTTAATCATGAACAAATATTGCTCAAAATCTTTATACGTCCAGTCATAATATTATCAGAATTATCCTTTGGGCAATTTATATCAATAATGAATACCTAGTAAGTAACTTTGGTTACTGACTTTTTAAAACAATGAAATAATTTTATATTTCTCTCAATTTTTCTCCAAGTTATAGGTAACAATTAATAAAACATTTAACATTTTAACTCTAAGATAAGGAATATTTATTCTTTTCTCTTGTAAAAGTTTTGATATGATGTGAGGTTTGTGAATTGGGGTAACGATATTGTAAACTTTTTTTTACATTTTAGTTTTATTCTTTGTTCTGGTTTGTCAAAAATTTTAGGTAAATATTTATACAGTGTGTTTCCTAACTATGGTTTAAAACTTAAAGAATTGATTTCTTAAGTAATTTTATAGAAAAAGTTTCTATAAAAACGGCATGATTCATTTCTGAGCTACATTTCAATTTTTTAAAACATCGGTATTTTTTAAATATCTTCAAATCCATTTAATCGATTTAAATAAAATTTCGTACACTTATTTAGTCCATTAAGGCGCTTGTAAAGCTCTACCTAGAATAAAATTATTGGGTTCAGTGGCGTCTCAGTAGACACCGCAGCCAATATTATTGAAAAAGAAGTACGCCACTGACTTTTTATAAACTTATTATTTTTTTTTGATTATAAAATCAAAATGCAACTTTATAGTTCTTCGTGTATTCTTTGTATCTTGCTTCGTTTTCAAGAAAAATAATTCAAGCCACATTAATTTCTAAGTAGAAACCAGAGACAACATGTTATTAAAAACAAAAATTAAAAAAAAACAATAATTAGTGTTCCTAATTAAATGGGAAGTCATGTATTTTATCCGAAATCGTCATTTTCTTTATTTACAAAAGTCAAATTTTTTATTTTTTTAACTTTGGATTTTATTTTATGCTCTTTATTAATACTTCAGAACTAAGACCTTTTAATTTTAGTGATTAAAATTTTTTTGAGATTTTGTTTGATTTTGATGTAAGTATGGTATATTTAAGATATATTTAATAACAATTTAAAAGGGGACAGAAATTCATTAAAAAATATTAAAATCAAAAAAGGATATTAAAGGGCTATATAAAAGTTTTAAATAAATATTATTTATTAAAACAAAAAAACAATCAACACATAAATTCGCCTTTTAAATTTTAGATGTCCATAAAAAATAATAAAAAGAGTCTTCTTTTTAACTAACTTTTTAGAAAAGTTACCAGTTATTAGTATATCACTAAATTTGAACTTACCTACAACATTTACAAGAGCTAAAACTTCACAGAAGTAATATCGATACGCCCACCAGTTATGAAAGCGCAAATTTTCCCACAGATAGTCAATCATCAGCTTCTTCTTTTGCTTTTTTTCTATCTCTGAACAAACAGCAACATCTAAGTCCATCATCAAGGCACAAATCTTGCCTCCTTCCCAAGATTTCCACAACCACCGAGGTGTATAAAACAGGATTGCCTACAAAAAAACTTTAAAATAATTTTTATGTTGAGCTAAGAAGCATATAAGTGGTTTACGAAATACTGTCTTTAAAGACATCATTATAATTTATAGCTATTTAGTATAAAAAAATGTACAGAAGAAACAAAAATGAATGTGGATTTTTAAATTTTGTTATTCGGATTTCGTCAATTAATGATCCGTGGCCACCATCTTAAAAATATGTTGTGATATGGCATTAAAAAGAGATTATAGTGTAAAATTTAAAAATAAAATGGGGTGTATTCATTTAAAATATTTGAAATGGAACAGAAATAAGCCCTTATTTTTTTACCGCAATTAAAAAACACCCTGTATAATGTAAGAAATCACCAAATCAATTGTATTGAAGGTAAAATAAAATAAATTTAAAATCATAAAATTGTGTTTTTCCGATCAAATTACTATTATATGTTTCTTTCTTTTAGCATATTTAACCTGAAAGTAGACTTTCTAAAGAGCGAAATAAAAATGTGTTAAGTTATTTTATCAGGAAAATGTTAAATTAAAACAAAATTATCTTATTGTTTATGTAATGTTAGTATCCAAAAATTTTTTAAAGGCGTTTAAATTCGTAAATAAAGATTGCAAAAGGTAGGCGAATATTTAAAAGTTTAATGGTTACCTAAACAAATAATTATAAGTTAACCTTGCGCCAGTTTCAAACATAAACCGATTGTTCGATTTTGTTTATATGAAACCTAAAATAAAGTATGTCTAAATGATTTGCGTACTTCCTTGACTACTTATTGAACAACTAGGCACTTCTCCTGCTTATAACCTATGCGCATTGTTTAACCAAAATACCTGCTAAATTTAAACTTGTGATTTTATAATTTATTATATTTAAAGTGTAATTTTATTTTAAGAGTATGATGTCTAATATGCCGGGTGTTCCTAAATTTTACACAATGCGGGGGTAAATAATTTATTAGTTTTTTTATTTGTTATGTAAGGCAAAAAATATAGTGAAGCAACAAGAAAACGCGCGAAAAAACAGCGCGATATTGCGTCAATATAAAACGCGTTAAATTAAATGAATTAGTACATATGTAGTAACGCGACGAGTTTGAGCGCTGTCTGATTTTTTTATGTTTTATTGTATTTGTTTAATAAGTTATATAACATATTAAAAAAATGCTAACTGAATCAACATCAAACAAAATATGACGAACAAATAACATACTAAAAGGGTTTTAAAAGTATTCGATAAAGGTTTTTAACCTGAATCGCTAATACCAAATAAAATTAAAAATATAATTATACAGGGTGCCCAGTATCTCAACAAACTGTAAAAGGTGCTTTTACAATGAAAATTAGGAAAAAACCCTATATGAACATAGGTCCTGAACGTCTTGGTTTTTTAAAATTAAGAAAAAAAAACTATTTTTATAATTACTTTTATTGCAATTGAAGATATGTTCTGTAGTTTGGCGGATTCATTTAATAGATGGTATTTATTTGGGTACACGCCAAAATAAAATTAAAAGTACTAAAAAACCAAAAACCAAAATTTTTAAACAAGTAAACAGATAATTAAAACTCGGCGTTTCGGTGGCAAATCTGCCACCGTTGTCAAGATAAATGGAATAAAACTAATAAAAATAAAAAACTTACTATTATTTAGGCTTTAAAATTCACAATTTTTCTGCTTTTTTGGGATATTCTGAAAAATTTGACATTAAATGTCAAAACATGTTTGTTGGATTATATTGGACACTATAACCAAACAAACATGTTTTGACATTTAATGTCAAATTTTTCAGAATATCCCAAAAAAACAGAGAAATTGTGAATTTTAAAGCCTAAATAATAGTAAGTTTTTATTTTTATTAGTTTTATTCCATTTATCTTGACAACGGTGGCAGATTTGCCACCGAAACGTCGATTTTTAATTATCTGTTTACTTGTTTAAAAATTTTTTTGGTTTTTTAGTACTTTTAATTTTATTTTGGCGTGTACCCAAATAAATACCATCTATTACTTTTATTGCAATTCAGATATTAAAAAAAATGGGAGACGCCTTCTATGCATAGGACGTATGTTTTGGCATATAAAATAATTAATAGTTTGAAAAAACTAAAAAACACGCTTTTATATGCAACCGAACTAAAAATTAGAAAATAATTTTTCATTAAAAAAATATTGTCATTTCATAGTAAAAAGCGTGAGGGTGCATTTTACTATTTTTTCATAACTTTTCCATCATAGATATTGGCAAATATAATAATTATAACATTTAATATATTAAACACCCCACGCTTTTTACTATGAAATGACAATATTTTTTTAATGAAAAATTATTTTCTAATTTTTAGTTCGGTTGCATATAAAAGCGTGTTTTTTAGTTTTTTTAAACTATTAATTATTTTTCATTTTTAGTTTTTGCTACTCTTGACAAAATGGCGAAAAAAATTTTTAGTGAACAAGAGTAGCAAAGTTTGTAATGTTTCCAACAGATTGCAACTCACTAAAAAATTTCTTCTCCATTTAGTAGCAAAGTTTGAAATGTTGCCAACAGATGGCAACCCAGTCAAAGTTTGGAATGTTGCCAACAGATGGCAACCCACTAAAAATTTCTTCTCCATTGAGTGGCAAAGTTTGAAATATTGCCAACAGATGGCAACCCAGGTGTTGTTTTTATAATATAATGGAATTTTTTTCCTGGCGATTAAAAACAAGATAACGGGATACTTTTTGCAGATTATTGCATTGTCATGGGTCATTAATAAGTGTGCAAAGTTTCAAAGAAATCGAATAGCTGGAAGTTGGTTAAAATTAGGCTCAAAGATTCCGTTACATAGATAGCCAGATGGATAGTTACAACCCAAGTTAATAAAAGCGTGTTAAAAAATAAGTTTTTACCAGTTGGGTCCATAAGTAGATTAAGAGTAATTTTTTTAGAAAAAAAACTGGTACGCCACTGCATTTTAAAAATAAAAATAAATTTAAAATTCCCTTTAGTTTAAAAAAATTTGTTTTCTAAACTTTTTTATATATTATACGTTTTTGCGTAAAAAAGCGAATAAATAATAAAGGTAATTTTATATAATAAAAATCCAATTTTTTCCAACTTAAGTAGGAATTTTAAAAAACTTTTTTTTTCGAAAAATGCAGTAGCATACAATTATTTTTTTAAAATTATTAACCCTATACCACATATGGATGACACCGGGGTGTTTTTTTTGTAAGCCAAAAAATATTTTCTGATGAAAATTTGTATAAAAGTTATTATAACAGAACAAAGATTTTAACACCCAGTAGTTCAAGAACTAAGAGGTTTAAAGCCGTGTCCTCACTTAGTAACATGCTACAAAAACTTGTTGCTAATGCATGTTGAAAAAACATATACCTTGTTGCTTTTTAAAAAACATGTTAGATAACATTGTTGGTAACAGTATTAAGTAGCAAACCACGTCCACTTGCTACTAAACAATATTATCTAACATGTTTCTCAAATTTTATAAAAAGCAACAAGTTTTTGTAACATGTGTAAGTGAGTTCACGGCTTAAGACATTTGTTTATGTAGAGTTTTTTTCCTAATTTTTATAATAGAATCACTCCATAAAGTTTGTCGGTTGAGTTCAACGGACTAGACACCCAATAAAATATATTTTTCATTTGTTACTCTCGTACTAATATAATTATTTTTACATTGTTAAGAAGAAACTGCTGTCATCAAAAAACATTTTAAATAATGTGTGGTTTAACGAGACATGTACAAAAACAATGTAAAATGTCATTACATCGCTGTCCAAATATTCCTTTAAATTATTTTCATTTCAAGTAACCCAACCTAATGAGTTTATTCAGCTTTTGATTTTGGCAAATGTCCACCAAAACCTTGTAATGTGAATTGACATTAAAAGTAAAGTTGTGTCACTGGAATTTATAAGTTTAATAGTGACACAGATACAGTTGTGAATTTTGTTGTGGGTGGGCGTTTGTCAACACAGAAAGAAAGTAGGTTGCTGTTGGCAAAATAATCTGGAAAATGTAAAAGTTTATTATATCTGACACATTATATTTGTTTTTTTTCTAATATTTAAGGATTTATTGTTTTTCCATTATTATTGTTCCCAATATTTATTTTACTTATTTTATTTTTATACAAGGTATCTGCTTGTTTTCAGACCAGATTTTTTTTATAATAATTTTACGAAAAGTTTTTTTTTATGTCTGGACGGATCTAAAACGTATAATTGCTATTGTAGGATTTTTTTAATATATATTAGTAAGAACTACCAACAAATCAGAATAGTTTTACTTTAATGTACAAACGTAATTTTTTATTTTTATAAGAGCCTAAATATATTTAAGCGCAAAGTAATACAAAGTAGACAAATATACATATGTGTAACACATGAACATTTTTTTATTAAAAAACTAATGGTAGGCCATCGCCTGTCAGACGTTTAGTGTTTAGGATAAATTTTCTTGGAAATCACAAAGCAGAATTTAAAAATTAAAAACAATTAAAGAGAAAGTTTAAATTTTTTAAGATTCAGTGGATCTCCTTTCCATTTTAAATTTTAAACGTTTGTGTTTGGGCGGAAAAACAAAACTCTAAACAAGTTAATTTTGACATTAAAATGTGTCCTCGCAAAAATAAAAATTGACCCGTTTCAGTTATTTGTATAGGTGTTGAAATAACTGAATTTTATAAGGTACCTCCTTTTAATTAGAATGTACTGTATTTGCGGATCCGGTAATGTATATTTTGATATTTGTTATTTGATTATAATTTATTTTTTATTTTAAAAAAATTGATTTAGAATAAGGTGCATTAATTTTAAAAAAGCAGGTTTTTAAAAAGCAAATTATTATTCAAGTTTTTGAGGTATTGCAGATATAATAAAAATTTAAAATATTTGTTTAATAACACCAAAATCAGTTTCATAAAACTTTTTAATATCCCAGCAAAATAAATAAAGTCATTTAAAATGCTAAATAAAATAAATTTTCTATTTATAAAATGACAAATAAAAGTAGTTTACGTAGGGAAAAAATCATATTTTTACGTCTTTGAGCACCCTGTTTATAAAATTAATTTTGCCCTTCGTAAATAGTGTTTTTTTACAAGCAAATATTTCTTCAAAAATATATTTTTTATTCATTTGTCCTCTTGTAAATCCCAACCATTAACAGTTTGTAAAATATTATAAATAATTTATATAAGTAAAATTTTAGTTTGTTTAATTAAGTACTGGTTTATTCGTTTTAAAGTAAACAGGGTCCTATTTTTAAACTTTCCTGTTCGTTTTTAAAAAACGAATATAACCAGGGCCGTCATTAAGATGACTTGCGCCCTGGTGCAAAAAAATTTTGGCCGCCTTGAGAAGAGAATATCTTTTAGTAAATTAAGACATTTAAACCCAACTAACAATTTTAGACGCCTTTAGTCGTCTTTACTAAGAATCACACCAAATTTAACGTTGCCGTTAGTAGAAAAGTAAGCTGTTCTTCCAACCAATTAAATTAACGTCGTAATGACTGAAAAACTAACTTTGCACCGGAAACGGTCGTCCTATTAACGTCTATACGTCGTTTTCTAAACTATGGTCTTTATGGTACTTATTTTGGGAGAGAAGCTAACGACGCTTTAACGTTGTCTGAAAGCTACTTCCATAGTTGCATTTCACAACGTTGGGGATTGGTTGTAGCAACCTAGCAACGGTTACGGGCCATTTTGATCGAAGGATTAACCTTTAGTTGATAGATGGCGTTAACATTGGTCTAATCTTGGTAAAAAATATGGTTGCGATCGCGACTACCGGCCGCCATTAAACAATGTGAAACTAGAAACAAAATCAAGGCAGCCATTTTGACTTTTTAATGTGGAACAAAAAGAAAAAACATAATTCTAATAATTTATCGATGTTTTCATGATTCTGTTGAAAGAAAAGGTTATTATAGATATAGCTATTATATAAAAACATAATTTATTTGGTTTTTAAATACTTATAATAATTTTCAAAAATTGAAAAAACTACATTGTCTTATGTAAAATTGCTTATTTTAATGGCGCGCTTGTTTTTTTACATTTTTGCCATATATTTGTCAGTAAACTGCAGTTTGTTTTAAAATTTGGATGATATGCAAATAAATCTGGGCGATTTAATAATCCAGTTCATGACAAAATATTTAATATAAACAACTTTTTACTACTCTGCCATGATAGTTGAAGTATAATTGTACGGCGACTTATAAATTTACTAGAAGTTGCCATAATTATATTTTAGTAGACAAAAATTACCAATTTTTATTAATACAGTTTTCCTGTAGATGGCTTTAGCCGAACAAGTTGCCTTTAGCAACGTTTTTACGTCGACCCACTTGCAGTAGTTACATTTGCAACGTCCGGACGACTCAAAATCATCCACCAAATTGGTGCAAAACAGAGTCGCTATGTAGAAAATTACAACGTAAGAACGCAACGTTGCGTTGCGTTTGGCGACGTTGCGCCGTCCAATAATTGTTAGTTGGGAATTGTTAAAAGCAAAAAAAAATATGTTAACAGTAAAAAGAGCCTTTTTTTAAACATAATGTTTCCTTATTTTAACATTGCTTTTATCCTTTTTATCGAAACCTAGCTGCCACAAGTCACAGGTGTTTATTTGTCGAAGGCAAGAATTTTAAAAATCCGTTTATTACTAGTAGTTTTATAATGAGGTTTTTATAAGAAGAACGGCTTAAAATTTTAACTTTCAATTATAAATGTGGATAAGACGCCAGGAAAACACAACGAAGATGTGTAAAAGTAATAAAGGTATTTTTAAATTTTTGACTTCTAAAGTAAGCACCTATGACTTGTGGCACCCAGGTTTTTTTAGGTGTAACTATATACGGATAGTTTCACCTGAAAGAAACCTGAATATCATGCAGTTTTTAAACAATTACATCAGAACTGCAGAAAATGAACCCAGCAACCCTTATTACACCGAATTTCTCGTGCATCTCTTCTATTGATATAAAAATATACGGAGTTTTTCATTAAAAAAAAAAACACTCGTACTGTAACTATTTTCGTTTAGGATGTTTTTCTAATTAGATTATTAAATTATGCGGATTTTTTGTACAATACAAAAACAGGGCCTTGTTTACTTTAAAATGAATATCGCTGTGCAATAAAATCTACATCATTATATAATATCTTGACAAGAGCAAACTTTTAATATTTTTAAATTGGGAGATTTTATTTAGTAACTTTTATGTTAGATTGAATAATTACATAATTCTTTTAATAATATTATTCTCTCATGCATACCATATCACCAGGTTATTATTATGTAAAGAAGATAAATGTGTTTTACTTTTTATAAACTTTAAAACCAATTTTATTTATTATCTGCTATCATTTAATTTATTTAATAAAAGTTTTATTGCAAATTTGCATTAAAAGTGCATATGGTGCTCGTAAAGCTATGTAATGATGATTGAATAAAACTATTAAAATAAAGTAAAATGATATTTTTCATTTTTAATCATATCGAGAAAATATAAGTAACGCATTGATTTATCAAGTTAAAGTAAGCCAATTTAATTTAAATGTTGTATATACTTTTAAATTTTAAATTATCACTACATGACACAAAACCTAAATTTTTAATATTACCAAAAATGTTGGCAAATGTCTTTAATTTTCCAAATAAAAACCAATAAAACAATTTACTAAAATATTAATAAAAAATAGGGATTTAAAAAAATACATGGTGTTCAATGTTAAGTCGTCACTATTGTTATGTTTTTACCATAAAATATTTTTAAGCTGATTAATATCAAATAAAAATATTTACCAATTATATTTAACAAAATCGTTTTTAAAGAATACCATAAAATATATTGCCTAAGTAAGCTAAAAATATAAATTGTTAGCCGACCCGTGATCACTTCGTTGGGCGTTACAAACAATAAACAAAACACACAACAACAAACAAACAATGAAAGTTACAAACATTACCTCTTTATATTATAATTATAGGTTATTACAGATAAACCATATTTAATAGTCCTTGTTCATTAAATGAACTTAATGATAAAAAACACTTTTCCAACCTTTTAAGGAAGGTTCCTTTTGACGAGTATACCACGAATATTCATACCGCCATATATGAAAGAGGCGTTTTAACCCAGCCTGTCAATGTCAAATATGTCAAATATTTTGGGTGTCGGACCGGGCGAACCCGTCACTTTTTTGCTGGACAAGTTTACAGCAATGTTTTACATGCAATTTTTAGTTATTGTGACAAAAATACAACAATGTTTTACATGCAATTTTTAGTTATTGTGACAAAAATCGTAAAGGTTACAGTCACAAAACCCGCCTGTCCGATAGCCAAAACATGTGTTTGAGCCTTATGTTTCAATGACGGTAACCCTTACCATTTTTGGCAAATTGTTTAAAAGTTGCATCTAGAACATTGTGGTAAACTGATCCGACAAAACAAGTAATGCGTTCACCAGTCTCACCCAAAACATTTGACATTTGCAGGCTGGTTTAAAGCGCCACTTCAATATACATATATATTTCTTAAAAGTTTAAAACTTTAAACTTTTAAGAAATGACCCCACATGTAACTTAAAACCTTTATTTTATAGTACTAGGAATTTTTTTTAAAGAAGTGCTAATTTATTCAATTCATAACCCCTGGACTCGATTTCCCAAAAAAACATTCAGTTTTATAATCCACTAAATATAGAATTTTTAAATGTAATAAAGTGTGTTTTAAATGTAGAACCACGCCCTTTAACAATTCAACTTCTGTTTTATATCGCTTCAAAAGATTTATTGGTTACATCCAATTAGGTAATCCATAAATTAAGAGGTTTATAATAATTCTACACGAAATTTAAACAAGCTGACAAAACAATTAATTTTGTAATTTAAGTTAAAAAATTAGTAAACAATAAAGATTAATTTTTCAATTAAAAGTAACTGTTTTCGGTAAAATGTAAGCAGCAGCTATACTTTTGCTGATAACCTTTCAGAAGAATATACAGGGTAAGCTCAATTGGATGGTTTTTATAGGGAACTTATTTTAGTCAACCAAACCTATTAATGAAAACAACAATTAGCTAAAAATTTTTAATTTTTTTGTCTTTTTAATTTTTTTTTTTATTTTTAAACATTCCTATGCAAATTGCAAATATGTTTTTATTTTTTTATGGTCATATTTGATTTTTGACTTTTAAAATATTAAACAGAATATTTTGCATATATTTTAATTAAAAAATGGGCAAAAATCACCTTTTTAAAAATTATCACAGTTTATATCTCTTTAAGGCTATTCAGGGCCGTATAAACTGTTTGAGACGCCCTAGGCTAGAATTCTCGGAGCGCCTATTTTCCGCCAAAGAAATTTTTAATGGGCAAAAAAAAGGTTATTTGCTCCTTCCTTTCCGAGTCTATGCGCCTTATTTACAGAGAAATTAGTCACCAAAAATCTCCACTTAAACTTAACTTTTTAAATCTCCCTGTCTGGCGCCTATTACTCCCCTATCTGGCGCCTATTTTTTATGGGCTGCAGCCTAGTCAGCCTTATGGATAATACGGCCCTGAGGCTA